>BJBW01009581.1:68774-127249 GCA_004320125.1 Scolopax mira | reverse complement strand
GTGCCATGTTGCATCAGCAGTGCCTGATGGCAGGGAAGAAATCCCCCAGGAGTTTTGGCCAGTGCATGAACTAGAAATGTGGAGGTTGGCTTAGACGGGCCTGTCTGACTATACCGAGAGTGGCAAAACACCCCCCCTAAAAAAAAAATAAAAATTTCCCCCTGTAAGTCTTGAAATCTTTGCAGAAACTTTAGGCAAGCAATCCATTCCGGATTTTGGTGCTCATCCTTTCCCTTCCCAGCGCTCATGCTGAGCAGATGAGCGCAATGGCCAGACCTAAAATGAAGAGCATCTACAGTCTGATCTCATCCTCCCTCGCCTCTCCGCTGGCTGGAGAGGAGGAGGAGCTTTGAAATCGGATTATTACTTCGAGCCTCTTGGCTTTGGAGCTACAGACTGTTCCCCACGTTGCCAATGGGCTTAAAAGCTTAGCAGAACTCCCACTAGGTACCCAGGAAGCCTCTTACCGCAGGAGATGGTGACACGGCAGGATCAGCTGTTCTTTATTTATCGCGCGGCCGAATTGTCTGGGGAGGGACCATCGTTAACCCAGTGATGTTGTTTCCAGAAACAACATCAAGAACAGGTAGAACCATGCTGACGCTGTCCCCCACCAACAGGACTGTGCTCAACCCAAGGTGCTATGGAAAACTGTTGCTAAAATTTTGAGTCTTCAGCTAAATCCATAAACGGGAACACCAAATCCAGCTGTTTGAGCGGAAAGGGAGTTCAGGGTGGTTTTGGTTTGCTTTTACCAGCAGGGTACTACTGGTGTGAAACTGTGAGAATTTAACTATATATAATCTATATGGTATGATGGGTTAGCTTCAGAATGGTCCCTAGCTGTCTGCTCACCCCTTTCCTCAGCCTGTCTTCCCAACAAAAAAAAACCCAAAATCCCCTCTAAACCAGCACAATGTACAAGTAGTTTAATAATCTGAATACATCTGATACTCCATCCAAGTGCAGCTACTGGGAGAGATCCTTTCAAGGTGGTCATAAACGATATCTTTCTGAGGGTGAGGCAAACAGGATGCAATTGGAGCAGACTCTGTTTCCTCTCGTACTGTTTGGAGGTTATTTTCAGCCAGAGGAGTTGAACTTGTAGCTTGGACAATAGTGGTCAGCCACTTTGTGGGGGTGTTTTGGTTTGGGGTTTTTTTAAGGGTGCGACCCCAGTACTTTTCCTGTAAAGGCACGGGCTTCTGATTAGAAATCTAAGCAGACTGGAATTAAGCTCACATTTCTTAATTGCCCTTTGCAGGCTTCTTGGAAGTCTTCCACTGGGTCTGCAAGAGGTCTGGAGACCATCAGTTCTGCTGAGCCTGAAATTTCTGTCTGTCTCCCACGTAAAGCCAGCTCAGTGCCCAGTGCAATGCTTGCCCCTCGGCCAACATAACTGGCTTATGGTAAATGGTGTAGATTATCTGCTCTGAAGGAAGAGGGGATTATATTGAAAGGGAGAAATGATCCTTTGGAGGGAAATAGCACGATCTCCAAATGCTTTGGCTGCTAATAAAACTGTTGAAAAAGAAAGATGATGGAAGTGGCATCGAGTGTCAAGCCTTATGGCTTCTCTCTCAGCCTCGCTGCTGAGTGAAGCATGCCCCTGGTAAAGATGCTGGGGCTTGTGTTAGTTTCTCCATCTGTAAAATTGCTCTGTGTGTGGGTGTGTGCCTCCCCTTCCTTCACAGGTGCTGCAAGGCTTTACTGAATGTTCTTTAAATCCTTTGATGCTCGAGGATGAAAGCTGCTCTGGAGGCATGAAGTACTAATGTCTAACTGTTAAACAGAGACTAATTGCCTGTTACTTCAGAACTTCAGATGTATCCTGTCCATCCAAAAAGGTACTTTGCAGGGGGGAAGAAATGGAATGAGTAGCAGTTTTGCATCTTTTTAAGCACTGACAGTGCAACGAAGGTAGTTTTTGCCACAAATCATTTGCGCTGCAGGCAAGATGAGCCGGGAGGAGAGAGGAAAGCTTGATCGGTGCCGGCGTGAGGGAGATGGGATTGATCAGTCCGAAATCTCTTTTCAGCACAGTTTAGCCACCCAGTGTGAGCTGCTCGTATTTGTTTGTGTTGCACAGTGGTGAAAAATTCCAGTTGGGGAGGGAGCGTCGTTGTCGTGCCCTGTGAACAGGGGAAGGGTGCCTGTCCCAAAGGAGGGATCAGGCAGCAGGTTAATGGAGAAGAAGAAGACACCACCATTCTGGCTGGTGGAATAGGGGGTCGGTAGCGTGGTGGTCTCAGATCATCAGCAGACTTGTGCCCGTCCCAGATTTTTTAAGCATTTTGATAGAGAGGCTAAAGGAGGGCAAAATCGAGGGAGCAGGGAGCATGTGGGATTTGTTCTTCGCAAACAGCCGTAATGTGGAGGCAACACGACAAATTCTCCTTGGCTTTCTGTTTATAACTATCTCCCTCATACAAAGCTGTCATCTCACACCTCTGCTTAGCCCCGGAGTAACATTATGCCCCTATTTACAACATGCTTGAAATAGCCTTCAAAGTCTGCTCGCAGAAAGTCGGGGGAGGTAGAGATCTCAGAAGGCACTGACAGACATTAAGGGGGGGACCTGAGGAAACAGGAATGCCTCTGCTACTGTTGCTTTTTTTCCCCCCTCCCCAAATGACGTCCCCTTCTGACAGGGTAGCTTTTCTCTTCCCTCGGGTGTTTGCTCTTCATCCCTTGCCCTCGCATATGCTCAGAGAAGAGCTGAGACCTTTGTGGTGCCAAGTGTCACTAAACCTCTTCACCTCGTGCCCCTGGAGCTACTGTAGAAGGCCAGCTTGGCTTCCCCTGAGATCCTGGTCTCCAGGGTCAAGGTGAAGCTGATGATGTTTCCTTGAGGAGAACTGCTGACCTTTTTTCCCCTGCTGTCAGGAGCACGGGGAGGATGTTCAGCAATCACTCTCCCTGCAGTGGAAAGGTGGAGTGGAGAAGTCAGGAAGTCATAAAGACCTGGAGCATCATACAGAGGAGAGGACAGCATGCAGGTTCCTGCAGGACCATGGGGAAGCTGGGAGAGGTGCATCCAGCTGCAGACTTGGAGAATGGGTGGTGCCTCCAATTACCCGCTTGGAATTAAGGTAGCATGGCTGGGAGACTCCATCAGGAGCAATAACTTCTGACTTTCCAGCAGCCATCTAAACCCACTGCTGTTTGCACTTGTAGGGTATCGTGAGCCTAGGCTGTTGAGTTTCTTCAGGGCATGGTTTTTTCAGGCGTGCTGAGTATGTCCTGGGAGGCCGAGCACACTGACAGACCAACAAGCTGAGTTGTGGGGGTTGACAGAGTGCAAGTGGCTTGTGGTCCTGTCACCTCAGCTCTGGGATTGTGTCCCCCTATTCATTGCATCAGCCTCCTGCTGCTGCTTTGGGTGAATTGGCTGGGTGTGCTCTGCAGCTGAAAGGAGAGTGCCACACTTCCCCCTCTGGGGTGTGTTGGGGGGAGTTGTTGGTCCTTCCCCAAGGCCCTGTGTCATCCTCACAGCTGGGAAACATCTGGCTCTTTGGTGGGTGGATCAGCAGGAGCTCCTAGCTAGAGATGTGAAGCATGCACGCTGGCTTCAGGCAACACAGGGGAAAACATGCTCCTTGGAAGCATGTCAACCTCCAGTAGACTTCCCATCTTCCAGCTCAATCCCAGTAACTGTGCTCCTGCATGAATTTGCCTAGCTCCTGCCCAGCTACCTGTTGTCATTAATTATCCGTGAGGGGAAAAGAACGTCCTGATGACTCGATTTAGTGACGGCGTTGGAATTTCAGCGCGTGGGTTGGGGCTGGTTCAGCACTGGTAGCTTTCGGTGATCTCCTAAAGTCTCTGCAAAAGCCTGTCGAGTCACTTGGGAGCATTGCAATGGAAAGCTGATAACAGCAGCAGTATGGAAATAGAGCTGAAGGGATTGGGGTTTTTTAACTGGTGGCTAACTTGGACAAGGCTTAGCTGTGCTTAAACTGGTTATGTCCATCAGATTCGGTTATAGATGATTCAGCTCCAGCACAGCGGAAGCCTTTAAACTGTAGTCCTGAACCTCAGCACCCCAGCCTGCTCACCATGGGCTCCTTCATCTGCCTGTGGACCCCATCTTTGAGATGCTGCCCTCCAAGCAGACAGCTTGTAAGGAGTTGGAGACCAACCAGCCACTTCCCATAGTTCAGAAAACCAGCTGCCCCACCATTACCTCTGCGCTGGTGTGGGGGACAGTGTTGTCACTGTTGTTTACCCAGGAAGCTGATTGTCTTTTCTCTCAAAAGTCTGGAGAGATAAGGAAAAGGGAGCAGCGTGGGGCTTGGGTCACCGCAAGTACAGAGGGCACAGCACTCAGGTGCTGCCAAGAGCAGACAAAATCAGCCGTTGCAAGAAAACGCGGATGATGACACGGTTTAATAGATTCTTACAGCAGTTCTGGGGAGCAGCGTTTCTTTTTGGACCCAGACTTTCCTCCCAACTCACCCGTGGCAGTTATTTTCCCAGGGAGTGGAGAGAGAGGGGTTGGTGCCCTCTTGCCCACTCCGGCTAACCCTGCTCCGGGCCAGCGCTCCTCCCAGGCGAGGTGGCCATTCTTGAGGTGGTCACCCTTGTTCCAGCGGCCGCCTCTTCCCGACAGCCTTCGCCTGACTCAGGGGGGGATTTAGTCCTGGGCTGGGGGGAGGGAAAGACGTTAAACAGGCTTTTCCCTAATGAGGTGTGACGCCAGCTGGAGAGGGGGAGAATCCTGCTTTTCTCCTGTCTGTTGCTCTCTCCAGCTAGAGGAAGAGGAGGAGATGTATCTCTCCCCCCCCTGCCCTCCCGCCTCCTTCCTCTGCTGATTTGCTGCCTCTTCTGTTTCCTTTCTGTGCCGTCCCCAAAGCGTTTTGGCAAGGTTCAGATTTCTGTGCTCACAGCTCAGTGCTCAAAGAGAAAAGGGGAAAAACAAAAGGGTTGGAAGCATGGGGGGGGATGGTGGCCGGGGAGGAAGCCCAGCCGCTCGCTCCCAGTCAGGCCGAAGGAGTCCAGGGACCCACGGCCACGAAGGAGCACGGGGACCAGTGTCCACGGGCAGGGTTTGCCCTCAGGACCAGGGTGGGTTTTGGTGGCCTCTTTCTCCTGGGAGCCCCTGGCATCATTTCAACCACTTCTGCTCAGATGCGTCGCTTGAGCACCCTGCTGCTTTGCTGGCTCTTCCTTGGAGGGGAGGGATGGAAACCCAAGGTTTATTCCTTCTCCTGCAAAACGTGGGCTGAAGCATTAGGTGAAAACCCGAGGGGATCCTAACTCTTCGCTCATGCTCTTGAGACATTAAGAGTTGCGTTCCTGGTATTCCTGTTATATTCTGGACACGTGTGAAATGTCTGGGATTTAGGGGCAGAAAGCTGGAGAATCCAGTGGGATAGAAAATTGTGACATTGAGTTAAAAAGGGCTAAGTCCTGGGAACCCAGGGGACCTAGGGACCCAGTCATGGGAACTTCAAGTGCCTCTTGCTGCTCTTGCCCTAGCACAATCAGCAACAGCAAAAAAAATGTAGACAAAAACTTTTACAGGACAATGCCAGTGTGTTATTCCCAAGACAGATAACCATGGTGTTACTTGGACTGTGCCTTTACCGGGTGCAACTTGGTGAGGACCAGAGTGGGTTACAGGCACCACCCCACTCATGGCATTGGGGTGCCAGTACCTTTCTGCAGATATGATGACAGCCTCATGGCTGCTAATAATGCACCTTCGTTAGCTCCCTCCTATGTGTGTGCTGATTAATCCTGACTTGTGACAGGGGCCCCTGTGCTGGGACTCCACATTGGTCTGCATGCCCAGTGCCCCTGTTAACCAGTGGCTGCGAGATCTATCTGTGGACAGGTTGGGTCCCCAGGTTGGTGTTGTACCTGCCATGGTGGCAGGGACCAGGAGCACCCATCCAGGAGAGAGGAAGGGAGCAAGAGAGGGGGGGAAACTCCCCCGCCAGATGTTTTGGAGAAGAGTGGTGCATCCTTGCCCAGGGGGACACCACCTTGCCCAGTGGCCAAGGAATGTCCCCCAGCTCCTGAGATGACCCGCCAGCCCTGAAGATGTAAAGGTCACTCCCGGGCCTGGAAAACAATGGCTGCAGATAGGGGCTATCTGAGCTGGTTGTGGCCACTGCTTAAGGAGTGGTTAGTCAAACAGCAGGCTGAAAAGGCTCACGGGAAGCAATTTAAATATTCCTTGATACAAAAGGCTGTCGCATCCCAGCAGAGGCAGCAGGCTGCTGACTGACAGCTTGAGTGCACACAGATGAGGGGAGGCTGAACGTGGGTGAGGGGAACATCCTCGAGACTTACTTTTCTCCCCCACCCTTTATTTTGGATCCTAGCATCATTTTTCACAAGCTGCAAGTTTACTGTGGTAACACACCTGGGATGTTCTAGCAAATCATGTACTTTGTTGGGTTTTTACCCCNNTACTTTGTTGGGTTTTTCCCCCCCCCCCCCCCCCCCAGGTATATTTTGTTTGAAGGCAGACGTCCACTAAAGTAATTTACAATAGAATAAGCCAATGCCTCCAAAATACTAATTCAGGCAGTAATTCAGGCAGTAATTGCTATTTATATAGGATGATTACTATTTATACACAATAATAGCTCGCTCTCTCCAAGGAATGAGAAGCAACTGCAGGTTTTGTGTTAACTTGTCATTAAGCAGGGTAGTCTAGAAGCCAGAACAGAGATTCTTTGGGATTTTCCTAGCTCTGCAGCAGGGACGCTGCGTCAGGCTTTGGCTGCCCATTGCCCTTCTCTTGCCTCGAGTTTCCACATATAATAGATGCATTTAATAGATTCCTCCCAGGGCAGGTGTCAGGCTTCCGCTCGTGAAGCACTTTGGATGTGGCACAAGAGGTAAATAAGAGCGGCGTTGATAATGAAAATATGCCATTAATACATTTCCAATAAAAAACTACAAGCGGCATTTAATCTGCAATCTGTTATCAATAATTTTATTACCCCAGTTACAGCGGTCTAATAAAAAAGCACTTTCTCTTCTTTATTGGGTAAGTGCCAAAACGTTTATCCTTTATTCTCTGGCCATTAACCTTTATTCTGTAGCCATTAGCCTAGCCATTTGTGTAACAGTCTGCTGAGTAACATTCAAGCAGGAGTTTGTATTCAATCCATTATTTACTCTGAAACCCAAAAAGAATAGCTTCTTATGCCTATGTTGTTTACCTATATTAAATCTTGTTAAGTGCTGCATACTGCCCATGATAAGTCTTATAGGAAGTGGGTTTTTTCTTACTGTGAATTATTTTCTGGCATATAAATAAAACTCTAGTTAACCTTGTAATATTTTGAAAACAAAGCTTGAAATTGCTAACTGAAAACCAGGTATTTCTCACAACGTGTGAAATTTGTGACATTTCAGAAGTTTATTCTTTTTGTGGATGGGTTCCTGCATCACACCTTTATGTGAACTCCATCAGGCTGAAATAAGCCATGATACTCTCCACCCCTCCACCGAGGGTTGAGATTTTGGGTCATGAGGTCTGACATCCCTCCATCCTTTCTTTCTCTCTTACTGGAGGGGAAAAAGAACAAAACCAAAGAGAAATAAGTTAAATAATCAAAATGCCTGCTTTTCTTTGAGGCATCTGCTTGCTAGCTTTCAGCCATTTCTAACTATCCATCTGAAACTGCTACTTCTCTCTGTAAGTGGCTTTTAGAGCCACGCTTCCTGAGCACATCTTTTAAATGAACTCACCAGCCTTGGCGAGTGGAAAGCAAAGCGGGAGAATGAAACTGTTGATTCCTGCCCATCAGCTGAACATGGGAGAAATCATGGGTTTCTTATTAGCCTGTAGTATCTCAACCTCACTGAACCCTATTTTTCTGTTTCCAGACAAAAGCATTAGTCTTCTGGCTGCAGAGTGACATTCGGTAAAAGCCTCTCAAGGTCTTCCCATAAACTCTTGCAGCAAAGAGGTAGTGGTAGTGGTATTTTTAATGAAGGGGAAGGTCAGCTTACCCACCAGCGTATGCTCTGCTCTTCTACAAATGCTTGAGGCTGCTTGGGTCTATTTGGTCCTGATCAGCCAGCAGTAAATTTTAAGGAATTAGTCTGATGGTTGGAATTATTTTTTTCTCTTTTTTTTCTCCCTGCTCATTAGGAACTGGAAGCTGCTCTTCACAGAGATGATGTGGAGTTTATCAGTGACCTGATCGCCTGCCTTCTTCAAGGTTGCTATCAGCGCAGAGACATCACGTGAGTAACCTCTCTCTCTGGCTTAAGCTCTTTGCAAGGGGAGCTAATTAACACGCTCGCGGGGATGTTTCATGGCTTTAGAGCCATGACGTGGAGGTGATCGGCAGCCACCAGCAATCAGGCCAGATGCTTCACCGAGTGGAAGGGAATTCTAGCTCCTCTTGGGTTGAGTTGCTGGTTTTTAATTGTGCAGACCCGTTTTTGTTAAGCAGGCTTGTTTGTTCAGATCCCATACGAATCCACAGTATAGAGTTGAACACTCACGTCTGCTGTTGCGCTCTGTACTCTATTTGGTCAAATTAGTGATATCACAGTATGTCTTTAACATCTGGTTTTAACATTTTATATGTGTTGTATGGAATAAGACGTGCTGCTCTGCAGCCACCTCACCGACATGGAAGATCCCACTGCTTTACAGAGGGAAAATTGTAATTATTTTCTTGGAAATAAGAGGAGCGTTGGAACTGGCTCCGTTGCAGGATGTTGGAAAGCAATTTGGCACGTTCTCCTGATGGTTCAACATCCGAAGGCACTTTGTTAGTGTCCACCAAAGTAACCTCCCAAAGGGATACGACTGTAGAACGTCATTCTTTGGAGGATGCAATGAACGTGCTCCCAGTGATAACGCAGGCTTGTTGTGGTGTGTTTTACTTGTTCTTCTGTGGGTCGTGGTAATAGCAAAGCATAACCATGGACATGAAGGCAGCTTGGCAACACTTGCAGTTGCTTAGAAGAGGTGTTAGGCTGCTCCCTAAAATTCCCCTCCTGTGCAGAGGCTTAGACTGGTGTGTCGGCATAACCATAGGTGCTTGCACTGAAAGCTCTATTTCAAAAAAAACTGATTACATTCAACAAATTTTATGTAGCTTATTTTTATATCTGTAGCTGCCATTTAAGTAGAATCTCGTTGCACTGCTGGGTTGACATTCAGCATAAGTGGGTATCGGGACCTGAACCAGGCAGCTGCTCTGTATTTACTGTCTCTGAGTGAAACTGATGTGCTGAGAAGCTTGATTGTGAAGGGACTGCAATCCTGTATAGCTCCTTCACCAAAATAGCCACAGACCAATGTCATCTTGCTTATAAACATGCAGCAAGTTTATTTCTTCCTACCAGAAACACCAGCAAGTAGTGACTAAAGTGTTTTGACCACCTTAACCAGCTCACCCATGTAGAAGCGGTGAAAGATTTGTCTTGGATAATTTGAAGTTCCATAAATTCCAGATTGGGAGGTTCTCCTAAACTCTCCATACATACATACTCTCCATACATACATACTCTTGCCGTATGTAACCTCTGTGACACCCCTGGCAGCTCGACAACGTGCTTGTAGGAACTCAATGGTTGCTTGTAGGAACTCAACGGTTGCTTGTAGGAACCACTTTGTGCCTGCCTATAAATCCAGCTTTGGTTAACTCCCGAGGTGCAAAAGCTGCAAGGAGGTAATGTCATTGGTAGAAGGAAGAGCTGGTAACCCAAGGGTGGCTTCGTGCAGCGTAGGTAGGTGCCTACGTAGCTGTTGCTGGGTGTCTGCCTGCACACGAGAGGTGCTGTAGGAAACGGGGGGGGTGCAAAGTCACGCAGTGAAGCTGTGAGAACTCACACCTCACCCCAACGTCTGCGCTAGGGAAAGCACGAGGTGTCTGAAGGAGAAACTGGCAGCACCTCCTGTAGAAGGGGATGACCTCGCGGGCAGGAAAATAACAAGAAATGGCGTTTTTGCAGAGGAGATGGGGGAGAAGTGTGCAGCACGGTGGAAGTGGCTGAAGGAATATATCAGGAAAACTGCCTGGAGCCACGGGGATGTTAAGGAGCTGGTCTCTGAAGCACTGCAGAGGAATCAATGGGGAAAGCTGCCTGGAAACAGAGGGAAAGGTGCTGCATGCAGAGGGATGTCATGAAGGAAGAAGCACTGAGGCATAGCCTAAACTTGGAAATCTATAGATAAATGAGAATAAAAATGATGGCTTGGATCCACTTCTGAGAAACAAACTTGCCCCACTGTTTGTTTCACGCTTTCAAACCAGCCATGGAATATTTATCCAAAATGAATGTGTGTTTTTAAAGCCTAACATCTTCCTTGTTCCTTACACGTTTGTTTCCAACCCCTTTGTTCCCTTAAACCCGAGTTCAAGAGTCATAGGCTTTGGCTAATGCACAGCCTCCCTACCATACCTAGTTTCTCCTCAGTTAATGTTAGGAATTGAGGCGCTAATTGATTTTTTGAGTGCAGAAAAATTTTCTGATTTTTCAGCAGACAAAGATATGCAAATGTAAGTGGTGGAATTTGTGCAGGGTTTACACTGTGGGCCAGGACTCCGTATTTTCCTGTCGCAGACAGAAAGTACCTGCCTCGCGTGGGGAAAAAGCAGCAGTTTCACAGAGCAGCACAGTGGCATTAGAGCAGCAATTTCTCCAGTCATTTCTGCTCTGCACCCTCATGCTGAGACTGCGAGCTCTTAATCTTTAGGTTGTAAACTTCACTCCCTGTTGCACCTCGGAGGGGAAGGTAGGAGCTTGTTCTCATCCTTGTTCTTGGGCTGGAGCTCTGAGGCTCAAGCACAAGATGCTTCATACAACCTCATATAAAACATAGTTTACCTCTCTGAGGTTTAATTAGTTTTGTATCATTGTCTTACCTCTTTGATGGCCAAAATGTCATCTGTCTATGCTTTCTCACAGTCCATCTGGGAGCAGCTTGTAGTTCTTGTCACATCTGTTTTGACGGCGGGCAGAACTTGCGGCTGACCTGGGCTGCCTGGCTTTAATCATGCATCATAGAGGGGTATAAAACTGTCACATACCTTTGCTAATTATAATGTGCTCTCAAGTAATTTTGGAAGTGGAACCTAGCTGAGAGCCCTTCTAATGCACAATTTAACCTAACTAGTTTGATTTGCTTATTATTCTTCTTTCAAAAAATTAGAATAATACTTTTATAGGGTTCTGTGATTCTTGGTTTTGAAAGAGCAACTTTGCTCTGGTTTTGATATTCTTTATGACAGACATTCCTTCTTTTTTTTTTCTTTAAAAAAAAGAAATTACATATGAGAGAGACTGATTTTTACCCTGCTTGATGGCTAAGGAGAGTTGAATGTCTGGTAACTTAAGACTTTCTTTGAGTTATGGATATCTGTGTTTAACTATAGAGACTACTTAACGGTATGCCACGTGATCTTCTCCAAATTCTTATTTATCATAGCCTATCATAGCTGTTAGGAGCACTCTTTGTTGACCTGGTTCTTGCTGTGTTAAGCACTGTAGAAGTACAGGGTGAAAAAAAAAAAAAAGATGGGAATCTCCATTTCTTGCTTCTAGCATCTTCAGCTGACCCCATAGCTGTCCTTGCTTGTCACCAGGTGGTTGGAGCACTTGGCCAGGACGGTTTCACTGTGGCTTTCCTCTTTTTGCTCTGACCCAAAATAGTTTTGTGCCATGATCTACAGCTTTTGTCATTCTATGAGCAGCCATCATATACCATCCGTATCACCTAGCTATTAACCATGTAATAACTAATATCCTTGAAGCTTTCTGTATGATCTCTCTGCTCAGTTTTATGCTACAGGCACCATTTAGCTTGATGCCAGTGAGTTTACCCATACTTTTTTTTTTTTTCCCTGCCTCTAGTTTTGTGCACAGGCCTTGAAATGCCCATGTTTTCTTTTAATTGTTTCAAAGTGCAACTGCCTGTCCAGCAGGGAGTGAGGAGGGAAAAAACTCCTACTAGAACTCGGGGTTTATAAAGAGTAAATAAAAATTAAGCAGTTTGCAAAAATAATGGTGCTTGCTTCAGATTCTCTCTGATATAAATTGGGCAGCTGCACAGTCCCTAGGGGCTGCCACTTTAATTCCAGCAGGAAATGCGACTTGATGACTTGTATCAAGACAGGAAGATCAGAGCTTCAGCTAACGGCAACAGCCGCAGCAGGAGCCTTCTGCAGCTGTTTTTAAGTAAGAAGTGATGGTGTGACATGGATGTGTACACTCAACTAAAATAATCCAGAAAAGCTCCTGCTGTTCAGCATTTCTTTGGGTGAAACTCATTTTTCATTTCTCTGTTATTGCATTTTTGCTATTTTTCTGATGTGATGGCATAAAATGTTCCAATGACTTTATCATATTTCTCATTGGGAGACGTGTTTTGTGTGCTGATACTGTCTCTTGAAAAACATTTTAATTGCTTTTTCTTATAACATATGTATTTTTTTTTGTTGGTTTGTTGGTTGTTTTTTTTAGCAGCATGGGTAAAGGTTCCAGAAAGTGAGGAGGAAGAAAAACAATACCTCTGCTCTTGCCTGTGCCCCATGAGACCTCTTTTTTTTTGTTATAGCCCAGGAGACTGGTCCATCACTGTAGCTGAAAACTATCTTCTATCTGTGGCATCACAGACAGCATTTGGTTCCTTAGGAACCTCTTTTCTTTTTTTTTCTTTTTTTTTTGTTATTTCTTCCCTTAATGCATTGGAATTTTTTTCCCAAGAGGATCATCTGTTTTGTATCCACCTTAAGTTCTTTCTGGATCTGCAAACAAACTAACCTTGGAGTCTTTGGCTTCTAGTTTGTGCCTTTGTTCTAATATGGGTAATAAGGAGATATTCTGTAACTCTTCTTCCTTTCCCTGCAATTGTCTTAATTATTTCTTTCATATCCTTAGTGGTGGCATTGAGAAATACTCCCTCTTTGGCATCTGAAGAGCTGTATTCCCTACTTGTTGCATTGCCAATCAAGAATACTGTTCGATTCTGCTTATTTTCTAATGCTTGTTCTATTTATAACTTAGCTTGTATATAAAATAGCTTGTAACTATTTATTTGAGCTATAATAGGAAAGAGATAAGGGATAATCTGAAATCTTCTAATCCATTGGGGAAGAATGCCCATTTCTGAGGACTGTTTAATAGCGCTGAGTATTTAACTTCTTTCTTCTGCTTTTCACTTTTGTCCATCCACGTCCTTCATTCTATGTGGACTGTCCTTACAGGATACTTTTAGGGTTTATCCCAGCTCTCATGCTTTGGTAGAAGTGCCCTCAATAAAACACTTAACATCTTGAAACTGCCCTTCTGCGCGTGACTACGTGAGCTGTGTCCTTTAAGAACTACTATATATTGGTCTGGTCTAGGGGATAAGGTGGTCAACTGGGAGAGCTGGCAAACCAATGCCAAGTTTTATGGATACTGTCATCAACAAAGCTGTAGGAATAGCTAAGTCAAGGTACTAAGACAGCCTGAATGAATTCAACACTTCAGTCCACACGATAACGTGTGGGGCAGCCAGCCTAAGCTCAGTCACAGCAGACTTGGGGACCAACACCTTTTGGAAAGTGTTTTAACAGACGGCTCTTGCAGCTGTGACCTTGATTATAACAACTGGTTCAATGGCCCAGCCACAAAGCATCTCACTAACTCAGAATCATACTCGTGAATGCCAAGTGAATATCAACAAGATCAGCATTATTTACAGCCTGACTTTTAAGAAGTGCTGCCTTGCATACATCATGGAGATTGGTGGATGGCCTCTGGGATCGACCCAGTATCATCGTCGTGGGAGATACCACGAGGGGGCAAGGGAGATGAAGTTGGCTACATTGCTCATCTTCAATCTAATATTAATATTTATTATAATAATAGCCAAGCCATGCAAAGTGAGCCTCTTAAAGGGTAAAAAGTGAAAATGAGGCAGCTGGCAGATGTTGGGAAAGGAAGGATGAGATTACAGGAGTAAAATAATACGGTCATTTAGAGATTAATCAGAAGCACAGTGGAATAAAATTATAGAGTTCAAGTATAAATAAAGCTAAGTAAATGTCTCTGATTCTCAAATGGATAAAATGAATCTTTAAAGAAGAATTTGAAGAAAAGTTGGTAGCATGTTCTGGAAGTACTATTCCATAGATATGGTGGAGAATAAGGAATGAAAATGGTGGAAGAAAAAGAGAGCGTGAAAGCTGTGCTGTTCCTGTCAGGGCAGATGGATGAGAGACATAGATTGGATAGCTGGGGAGAGGGAGGTATGTGAAACATTGACAGGGAGGAATAGGTGGCTAAACTCAAAAGGATGAATAGAGTACAGGCAGTGAAAGGTCTTGGAGACCGCAATGATGTCATCATGCAAATGTCAGAGTTTGAAATATGAAATGGACAGCTGTATTTTTAAGTTATTGATGTTACAAAGCAAGTACTCTGGAGAGGAGGAAGAAAGCAACAATGAAGAAAGAAATTGAGGAGGCATGGAGAGAGTGGGACAGGATTTCTCTCTACATGAAACCTTTATCCTCACTTCTGAGACTTGATTTTCAAAATAATGATGCTCCAAACTACCTGTACAGGATTTTTGCTCCAGCTTGGTTGCAGGCCACCTTAGCCAGGTGTAGAAACTAAATTTTAGCCCAAGGGTGGATATTGCAGGAGTTCTGAAATTATTTTCTTGGAGCCCAGTGAGCGTGATGGAGTGAGCTGTTGGCCAGCTGTGAAGCCAGTACAACATTTTGGTGTTGTCGCATCAGTCTTCTTTCTAAGTCATCTGTACTTTTAAGTTGTATCTCTTCTTACCTTCCATTGTTCCTCAGTTTACTTCTGGTTCAACCAGTGTAGCAGTTTAAACTTTGGTGAAAAGAAGATGAAAAACATGGTCTGAAATGAATCTTGAAAGAAACTTCTTTAGACCAATTCATTTATCTGTAAAAAACTTGGGTTTATCCATTGTCCCCAGAAACTTGTAATCTGTGGGGCTGGTTCTAAGTAATGAATTTCACAAGCTTGTTTGCTTCAAGGCAACCCCACACTAGGTATTTTTTTCCTCAGAAGAGACTCTCTTCTCCCACATTAAGCATGTTTTTCTAGGAGCAGCAAGGCATATAATGGCTTGTTTCGTATGGATTTGTGCCATAGTACACGCATGTGTCCTATTTCCCCATCAGCATCAAGACAATAACTCTAGCTTCTTCCCCACAGTGCTCGTCATCATTGTAATACCCTAAGGTCTTCTCTCCAGCCCCTAAACAATCAGAAGAGCTTATGGCGGAGCAATACTGTTGTCTTTCCTTACGGCTATGAATTGGGAGCAGGCTTTCTCTTGATGGGCACTAGGAATGAACAATGCAGCATTAAGCTGGCTTCGCTTGTTCTTCAAGGATATAGGAGTGAATAGTAAGTAATGATCCTCTTCCAGTCTGAATGTGGGGCACAGTGAGCCTCATTCCTATTTGCTCTTTCAGAATATAGGAGATGTATTTAGGTAGTATTCACAAGTTAATCAGCTCCAACTACCAAGGGTTGATCTGCTTCTCTTCAGAAGGAGCATCACAGTCAAATAACAGTAGTTGAAAGAAAGAAGCATGTAGATGAAAATTGGCAAGCATGGATTGAAGCCTGGTTAGATGTAGGTGAAAGTAATTGATGGCAGAAGTGAAACGTCATCACAGACCAACCAAAACCCTTGTTGTCTTACAAAGTCTGTTCACAATGTGAAAGCTGGGCTCTAGCTACATTCCTTTATTCTGGACCATCCAGAAGGCTGTGTTCATCCCACCTGAGATAGAGACTACTATGGCTTGATCTTCCTTTCATCACATCTGAACTATCTTGTTGGTCATACGCTGCATGGTTGGTTGTCAAGGTCACAGAGAATAAGACAAAACGAGGGGAGTGGGGAAACTCAGTGCCTTAAGAGTCAAAGTGTGCACACAGAGTCAGCATGTGGCAAGAGCAGGGTGCACAGCAGCAATGCTCACCCTTCACTGTGTTTGTGGGGCAGTCGACATCCTTCCCTTAAGGACTGCATGTCTTTTCCAAGTCAGATGAGTACGTAATGGCTATACATCCAGCGTGCATGAACCAAAGTGTCCCTTAGCAGAACCCTTTGAAGCAGTAGCTGTCAGCCTGCATCTTGCCAGGCCTCTCACCCCACACCAGTGTTTGCCCAAATCCCATCCCCTCCTCGACTGACTGACAGAGTTGCCTTCTCCCAAGGTACTTGTTTCCTTCTTGAGCACCCAGATCCTTCTTTTTATTGTATCTAACAATCCGTAACCAGTTCTTGGGTTAGTTGATAAATAGTTTAGCACTGGTTCTTTTTGTTTTCCTTTTGATCCTTCAAGAGATTGCCTTTTGTTACTCCAAGCTAAAGGTGCTTGACACAGAAGCAATGCAGAAGCCCCCAGGCTTCAGACGGCTGCCTTGGCTATGGGATCATTATTCCTATAAGTGATTCCCATCCTCTGTGTCTGATAAGCCTTTGGGAAGAACTGGGCAGGGAAGAATGCAGCACTCTGAATTCCTGAGGGGTGCTGGGAGGCATCCATCCATGTGGGGACTGGAGGAGTTTGCTGATCAGTGCCTTTCAGGATCAGCATTTCACCCTGCCTAGGGACCCTCCTACCTTTGTCTGACTTCCTTTGCAAGGCTGACAAAAACATGTGGCCCCCTATCTGGTGGATGAAGGTATGTCTCTTTGTTAAATTGAGCTCAGGAATGTCCAGATCAGACAGTGATGGTTTTGAGGCCCAGGAATTGCTCTTGAGCTCAAAAACTGACTGCAGGAACTGATGTCTCTCAGATTAATTACCTCATGAGCATGTGCTCTGAGGAGAAACTAGGTTCTTTGCTTTTCCATTTTATCCAACAAGTGACATCATTTACTGATGCCATTAAGTCTGTCAGTGTCATCAAGCCTGCTGATGTGCCTGTGAAGTCTCCAGTTTGGCATCAGTATTGCTTAATCTTCTCTTAACGCAGCACCAGGAGACAAGCTGTGCCCTACAGACCAGTGACATTCTTCCTTCGGCTGTTTCTCCTACCAGCTCTAGTACCTCTGTCTTGTGCACTGGTACCACCAGCTTCAGTGATGATGGTCATGACACCTCATCACCATTATCTTCCTGTCCTTTGGTACCAGCCACTCCAGTGCCTTCAGTGGACACTCTGCTCTTGGCTCTGGGACTCAGGACCTCTCTTCTCCCTCCTGCCATTCCGCTTTTTGCCAGTGGCATCTGTTATACTCATTTTCTGATTTTGAGCCTGTCAGAAAACTCTGCACTTCAGGATCTCAGGAGATTCTTACAACTTTATCTGAGCATATTGTCTGAGAGAAATTCGCGTTCCCAGTCTAGCTGCCGTGATAGATCTTCTTGGAAAGGGAATTGTTGGGCTCCAGCTCTCCTCAGCTCTCTGACCCTACTCACTAGGATGCCAGGGAATTAATTGCTTAATGAAAGCCATTTTCCCTGGCCGCTCCCCAGCCAAGATCAATGTCATCACATGGTAAAAAGTGACATACACTTAGACATCTCCCTTGTATCCTCCCACAGTATCACACGTTACCTTGACGCCAGACTTTCTCCAGTCATGATACAGAGACATCTGCAGTTCTGTCATTAATTTATCGTAGATGCTTGGGGTGGGATCACTTCTTCTCTTGATCCTTTCCATCTCAGATGTAATATGTGATGGCATCAGAGATGTGGTTTTTTGTTTTTGTTAGATTGATGGTTGGACTAGATGATCTTAAAGGTCTCTTCCAACCTAGATGATTCTATGTTCTAGTACCAGTACCTCCCTTTCTGAGTAAGCTTTGGTATTACTTCTTTCTTGGGCTCTCTCAGCTCAACAGATAAATTCCTCAAGGCAGGAAAACTCAGATGGCTGACACTGCTGGGGCCATGCATTTTGTCTCCTCTATGACCGATGGACTGTGCAGTGCAACCCCTGATAAGGAAACAGAAGCCACTTACTGCTTTACAGACGTTCAAGTCTTCTTTCTATTCAGACAGGCAGGATATATGACAGACTGTATTGCCAGGAGTTTTTTGGAAGTTCCTATGTATTTCCAGATGTGTGAAGTATTTTACAGTTTCAGCCATTTCTCAAGGAACTGAGGAGGAACTATTTTTAGGCAAGAAGAGAAAAAGCAGCTGCAGTATCATCTACTTTCCTCCATTCTGGAGCCGTGGTGCGTGTTTCATGACAATGGAAGGTAGGAAAATGCATCTTAGTGGCTGATTACAGAGGTGGTTTCCTCTTGGAGTTTAAACCTCCCCTTGCTGCTCTCATCTGTACATCACACTGAAGGCAACTGATTTGTTATTGTATCCTTTAATGGTTTCAGGGTAGCATCTTAAAGGTAAGATTGAATAATCGGTGAAGTACAGAGTATCCATTGGGTTAATATTTTGGTAAAGCTGGGCAGGTGTTTTTAAAAACACCTTTGGTATGAACATGGTCATCCTGAGTCAAACCCAACAATGTCCATGGACAATAGCATAATCACACTTCATTAATTGTATTCATGCAGATACAATTGAGAAAAAAGATAATTTTAAAAAACTGTCTCAAATCATCTCTGTTTTGTATTCATTCGAGGTAAACAATAATTTCTTTTAATTTATTGCTACCTGAAGTCATGTTTCAGAAATACATATAGCAATACTGTTTGTTCACCACAGCAACGTTTCAGGATCTTTTAGCAGAATTATTTTCCTCCCTTTTTTTATCCAGTCAACCAACCCATTGATTTGTCATTATGTTTTCACTTTAATTGCAGCTTCAGTAGTGGGGGAAGGGGTTTCTGCTTCTCTGTCCCTGTCTTTACCCCAAAACCCTCTCTGCATTGAGAGAGCACAAACCTTCCACTTCATGGAGCCTGTGCAGAGACTCACTGAGTTTGAAGGAAGGGTTGGACTAGCGTTGAAAAACAAACAGGTAATCATCACGTTTTAAGTTTTATTTAAATTCTGTTAACATTCCCTGAATCTGGGCAATCTATGCATCGTCCTGCTCATCCCCTTTGCCCCCAGGAGTTTCTCTTCCTTTAGAACCTTCAGCTTTTGCTGGAGATATTTCTGACTGCTCTGGTTTTATTACTGCTCGTATTCTTATTTCTTCTTTCACTAATGAAACAACAAAAGCACACAAGCAGCCATGCTCCTACCTAAAAATCAAATGCAGGCCCCCACACCCAGTATGCATCTAGTTAACCATATGTGTCCTCCTCATTCTCCAAGTACTGCATAATCCACCAGGCTTGGCAAATCCAACCCTTCTTTCCTCCAATGCTTCATCATCTTCACACCAATTGCTTTCTTTCTCTGGCTTGCTTGGCCCAATAGGCTGCTGGTCTCTTGAGACACAGAGATGGATGCTGGGCATCTGCTCGCTTCTTCCTGGCCTTGTGGTGGGGAGGGAGAGGGGGAACAACAGAGAGGCAGACAAGAGTAGCTTAGCGTAGGTTGAAGAAGAGCCATCAGTGCCTTCAGACTGTATTTCCTTCACCAAAAATCACTTTCACCTTCTCACACAGAAGGAGAAGCAGCAACAACGTGCCTCTTTGTTGCTTCCCTGTACCTTGAGGTGTTAGAGGAAGGACAATCACATGAAACACTTGTGGCCCCTCCTGCTGATCCTAGGGATGGCAATGAAAATAGAGCAGCCTTGGCTCACAGAAGGGTGCTTGGAGCTTCTGCAAGCAGGGAGAGAGAAAATGACAGGACAGTTCAAAGTAACAGGTATGTGTGATTTCTCCTGCCGGTGCTGCCTTTCTCTCACACAGCTCAATTAACAGGGGTCACAGAGCACTGATTAGCTGCCTTGGCGTTTTGTGAACATAAAGCAGTGAAAAATCCAGGGTGAATGGGGAAAAGAAGATCAAATAGACACTTATCTCAGCACTCCCGCCTGTCCCTGGCATTTGCCAGCCTAAGAAAAGAGCCTTTCCAGAAGAGGCCAATGTGGGACAGTACTGTATCAGCACCAGCATCTCTGCTGCTTTTCTGCCTTCTCTCAGCAAAATAACAAACAAGTCACCCCCGGTGGCTGTGTCATGCATAGGTGATGTTAGATAAAAACAGAATCACAGGAGAAGCATGGACCATAGGCAGCTGGGGAAGATCAGAGCGTGCCCTTTTGCTGCTCTGTTGTGTGAGATCAGTTCCTACAGGAGCTGGTGTCTCCTTTTGGAGGGGTGGACTTGCTGCCTCCTGTCCCTCGTATGAGGGGAAAAGGGGTAGAAGGCAGGACACAGCAGCTCACAGCATGTAAAATGGCATCTCCATCTAATTCAAGAGTTGGTGAGTGTGGGCTAGCAGTGCTAAAGAGCCCAACCTGGAGTCTTCCTTGATTGTTCAGTTTTTCTCCTGTGGCTTGGGGGAGAAGCCTTCATGAGCAGACCTGGAATCTGGGGGCAGCTGTGGTGACCTTGTGCCTTCCCCTTCTTCCTTTGTGCTCCCCAATTTTGGGGGTAGCAAAGCAACGCTCCCACTTCAGCTGTCATACCCAGGTTAAGTGGCTGCACTTGCTTCTGTCAAGCCAGCACATGCTCCTGTGGTGTGATCCCTTATTAGACTAGACAGCCCACATCAGCTCTCCATTCTCTCTGCCTCCCTGGAGACACTGCCTCGCTCCATAGCTGTTCCTATTCTCCTTCTCTGTGGGATACAGCATATCTGCCAGCTCCCCTTCCAGCTTCCCCAGTTTTTATTGTATGGAATATCGTGTGAGGTAAGATGGAGGAAGACAAGGAGCAGGAGTGGAGTAATCTTAACTGCTGACAACCTTGGTTTTTCTTAGGTGATTTTTTTTCCTCTCCTAAATATGAACAGTTTAGGAGTTCATGTTTAGGCAGTTCACGGGAAGGCGGTGGATTCCCTGGCATCCAACCATGAAAATTAGATTTCCTTAGCAAGGTCAAGCAGCCCTTGTACTGGACAACCTCTTTTCCTAACTTTGTAGTATAACGTTGGAAGAAAAGTCCAGAATCCCAATGTCTTCTCTGAGCATCTCTTCAGTATATTCTTGGGAGTGGTCTCAGTGTCACATAAGCAAGTTATGGGGTGGAGAAGTTGAGGGGCAGGGAATAGGAATTGCTAGGGTGCTGAATTTACTCTGCTGTCCTCTACTTCTGTGGAAAACTTGGGAGGATCTTTTGTGGATGGCTCTAATCACTCATATTTCAGGCTGCCAAATTCAGGATTTAGACCAGACAGCTTTAGGGGAGATCTGCCACTCACTGCTTAATGTTTGCTAAGCAGCTATTTTTTTTTGTCCTTATGGTTTGAAACAAAACCATGGTTGTAATGTAGGAAAGTTCAGCAAGGGTGATGACACAGGTCATTGTATGTAGAGCTTAGTGCAATGCACACTCTGATTCTTCAAGGTTCTTACTCCTTTCCTTCACTGCCAATGCCTCCTGATGGCCACACAGGTAAGCCACAGAATTACCTCAGATTTGGGCAGCGTCTGCATTCAGAAAACTACTTCTAGCTAGAAGTGATGGCCAAGAGGCAGGCCTGTACGTGTCTTCGTGGCTTGTACTCCAGCAACCTCTGCTATCTTTCTGAGTCTGGGAAGAAGAACTTCACTCTGGAACCTTGATAAGCCTGGTTTAGTTTTGCGGTCTCATTCAGAGTCTGTTAATGTAAGCTGTCCTCCTTTTGTTCACAGCCCCTTTTAGGCCAGCTGGTCTTCTCTGGGCATGAATCAAAAGAAGGCACTGGGTTGTGCCTGGATGAGCCTGGGTGTTTGCTTCCTCCATGACGAGGACTCTGCCAGGGTTTGACCTTGCTGAGGTCTGTCACCAATTTGGTGTGGCCAGGAGTTACTGCTTCCCTCGAGACTGTCCCTGGCTGGAATTTGTGAAGTCTGTCCCCACCAGTGCAAGACGGTGGAGCAGTTAGCAGTGCTGCTGGTTGAACTGGAAACTAAATAATAGAATCATAGAATGGTTTGAGTTGGAAAGGATCTTCAAGATCACCTAGCTCCAACCCCTCTGCCACAGGCAGGGACTGCTTCCACTAGACAAGTGCCTCACTACCCTCATAGTAAAGAATCTCTTCCCAATGTCTAATCTAAATCTACCCTCTTTGAGTTTAAAACTGTTACTCTTCATCCTGTTGTTACCCTCCCTGGTAAAGGGTCCCTCCCCATCTTTCTGTAGGCCCCTTGAAGTACTGGAAGACTGCTAGAATGTCTTCTCCAGGCTGAACAACCCAAACTCTCTCAGCCTGTCTTCATAGAAGAGGCACTCCAGCCATTCGTGGGTTGGAGATCATCTTCGTGGTCCTCCTCTGGACTCACTCATGATTCCTGTGTCTCCAGCTTCTTAGTCATTTTGCTGTGCTTCAGTGAAGTGTTCTGAGGAGGGGCTTCAAGGTGCTTGTTGCCCTTGAGCCTCTGCCAGTCTGATTGCCCTGATGACAAGCTGACTCATGGCCTGAAGAATATGTGCTTTCCTTGGCTTGCGTGCCTTCGGAGTGAGTCGCACACAGAAGGCTTGAAAGGAAATGGGGAATATACCTATCCAACTCTTTTATCCACCAGAAGGATTGGATAATATGTTTTTTCCCCCACATCATGCCTGACTTAGTTTCTCAGTAGGGTAAGTTGTTCGCAGGTAAAGAACAAGCTGGTCCATAAGGCTTCCTCCCCCACCTCAGATAAGAAAGCTCATTAATACAGTAAAAAAAAAAGTCTCCATTGTTACATGAGAGCTCAAGGTCAGGCTGGTAGTAGTAACTCATATTGCTTCTAAGGTCAGCCTAAGCTTTCTCTTTCTGACAAGCCACATAGATTGATCATGGGGGCCCTTACATTATTTTTTTTTTTTTCTGAAATAGGCTTTGCTTCTCCTGACCCTGTTAATGATGTTTGACTGAGGTCATCCCAGCAAACCCTGAATCCTTCCCATTACCTTCTAGAGGGCTTGCCTTTGTGCCAAAGCATTGTACGCTTGTTAAGAATTAAGCTTTCCTGATCTCTGCTGTAGCAAAGAAGCTGTCTTCGTTGGAGAGGGGAGAAATATCTTGAATGCCATCTGTCAGTTAATGCTCTCATTAACACCTGAGTGACTCCCAACACCAAGCTGCTGCCTTTTTGCCAATTCAGAACGTGAAAGGTGCCAGCCCATAAGGTGAAATATCTTCAGTCCATAAAATTAATTCCATGATAAAACGTCTGTTCTGGTAAGACCTTGATTGTTGTTGTTTTTTCTTTTAACTAGAGAGATCACAGAGGCAAAACCAATTCTCTTCTGTGCTGCCCAAGAAGTCATTTTTAATTTATTACTGAAACCCTTGTAAAAGAATGGTTTGTGCTGGGTGGCTGAGAGAATCCAAGTTTTTTCATCTTTTAAAGCTTTTACCGGACAGAAGTTTCACCTCTATTATTTTTCTTATTGACTAACTGTGTAAAAGGAACTACAAGAGTAATTATATTCCTGTTTAAATAGTCTTCGAGGGAAAAGCTGAGCTCTCACAGTTTTGTTTTCCATGTTCCTCCCACATCCTACTCTTGGGCAGGAGGTGGAGGAGGTCTATTGTTGTTCCTGCCCTCTGTTGTCCTCTGGTTTTGTCAGGGTTCTTGGTTTTCATCTCAAGTACAGAACAAGATACTGTCTGGGATAAGACATAGGTCAGGTTTGCCATTTTCCTAGCAGTTTTAGCTAAAAGCTGTTCCAGTATTTACTCTTCTGTTGCATTTTGTAAATTAAATGGAAAAAAAAAAAAGAGAGAGAGAGACTTAAAACACTGTCAACATAATAGATATTCTAGCTAGTGGGTCTAGGCAATTATGTGGAACCTGAACTTTCAGAAGGCTTATCTATGTGTGCCAGCAATATCTGAGCATCGTCGAGAAGACTTTTGTCTCCAGTATTTCCCGCTCCTTACCCTAATGTTTCTTTTCATCCAATACTTATTCCCACAGGTTTAGGGGTTTGGGGCCGGGAGGGAGGGGGGATAGAGGTTTTTTTGAGGGGAGGGCTTGTAACAAAATTGGCAGCAATAGAGCAGATAGGGAAGTGTGCTGTGACAGTAATTCCACAGTCGGGCCGTGGCACCCTGCCTGAGGGAAGTACAGATTGACAGGGGGATTCTCTTACTGAATCACTGTTTGGTTTTGCTTTTGGTTTTTTGGCTTGAATTTGTTTACAGCTTCCCAGCCAAGCTTTTATTTACTTTGTAGACTTTAAAGCTAAAAGCACAAGTTACTGCTTCCTCTGGGCACGAGGATAAAAAAAAAATTAATTGTGTGTGTGTGTGTACACATTTAATTCCAGCCTTAATTGTGCCGGGTTCACCCAGAAGGCGTTTCAAATCGAGTTTGCCCTGCAGGGTGCCTATCTATGGGGCTGGGGTCTCTAGGCACAGCTGTCCCCTCCCAAGAGTGCTCACCCAACGCTCCAACCGGATTTTTCCATATATTCTGTCAACCTTGTGAAATTTGCACCTTTTCTTCCAAAGGAGCCCCTCCGGGAAGCTGGGCACAGTGACCAGCATTCTGGCCACGCTTCTCTTTTTTAACAGCAGGGCATTGCCCCACATGTTAAAAGCCCAGGCCATGGGAGAGGTGCCTCTTCTGGGAGCAGGGGAAGCCACGGCGGAGGCGGACCGCCGAATTGGGATTACCAGGATGGGGGGAGGAGTCCTCGGATCCCCTCTCTTGGAGCACAGAGAAACCTCCCTCTTTGGGAGGCAGCCGGGTGGCAGATGGCCGGGCTGCGGCGCTGAGCTCTCAGGGGGTGTATCGTTTCTCTGACTGTTCTGGATGCTGATACCCATGTTGGGGAGGAGCCCTTCCTTTGACTTGCTCCCGTCTTCTTTTATGCCCAGATTTTTTTGCAGCTGCTGCTAAAGATCACAGGCAACTTGAGCTGCAACCTCGCTGGTACTCTTGTGGATTCTCTGCCTCTGTTCCTCCCCTTTGACACTGACGTGCCAGGTCGCATCCTTCCCTGGCCCCCCAGATTCCCTTCTGTATACATAGAGAAACTTTCAACCACAGGCACAGGCTTTGAACTCTTTCCTAAACACTGCCAAAAAAAAAAAAAAAAAAAGGTAGGGACCTCTAACAACGACCCTGTGGTTTCAGGGCAGAGCCAGGGGTGAGATGAAGAATTACATTGGGCTCATGAGAAATCACCTGCATTGGTTTGGGATTCATCACATAGATAACACACATAGTGTTCCACTGCTTCCCCACCACAGCTTCCCAAATCACTTTACACGTCAGGTGGTGACTGCCAAGTAAGGGATGTTGTGACAAGTGAGGGGAAACTCTGTCTCACTTTTCTGAAATATTAATGGTGCTGGTGAAGTCGGGGTAGGAAATAAGACAGTCCGTGGGAAGGATGAAGTTTTTTAGTTAAAGAGTTAATATAAGGTAACTTTTCTGACCTCTTGTAGGTGATTTCTGTGATGCTTTTCTCTGGTTAATGGGCTGTATGGAAAATGCTTGTGCTGTGTGGCAAGGGGAGGTAAAAGTGGTTGAGATGTAGTGATAGTTGTGGCCCATGGCCTCACACTTTTTTATAAATTGTTTCTAGGAGCCCCAATTTACTTTCAGGAGAGAGTTGATTTTCTTTTGGATACGTGCCCTGAGTCAAAACGTGTCCATGTACTGGTTCATCCTCCTTGGGAATACTTCAATTTGTGAGAAAGGACATTGCTGACCTAATATTTCCTCCGTTGGTTGAGTGTTCTTACAAGTCTCAGCGGTGCTGAGAAGCTCAGAAGAGACACGTCTCTCTCTTTGGCTCAGTGATCTCCTTCCTGCCGCATTCTCACCTCCAAAAGGGTTTTTGGAGGTTCTCAATTGCAGGAGAGATTCTGTAGGACTTGCCACACCTGCAGGTGTATCCCTGTCCTAATAGTGAGCTTGAAAAAAAAGGGTATTTGACAGACTGCATCCAGGTCATTCCAATCCTAGTCCCTGTCTGATTCGTTGGTTTTGAATTTTACAGGTAATAAGTTCCCAGTAAGTAACTTTTAGCTACAGTTAGTCCCAAGCATTTTGGCTTTGTGTGGAGAAGAACCCCAAGGGCATGGTTCTCGCAGATTGCTGTGCTTCCTGCAGATTTTCTTCTCCAAACCAAGGGGGCTGTTTCAGAAACCTTTTTCAAAGGGAAACTTATTAGAGATGGGCTAAGTCAGACTAACTGTAGGTGTGGCAGACAGGTTGAAGACGAGCACCCTACATTTGTCTGGAGAAAAGAGGCCAGCCTCCACAAAGAGGGAAAATATAAATTGGGTAAGATTGAGAGTGATTGGGAATGCCTGGAGACATCTGGTTCCCATCTCTGGTTTTCATTTCTATCCTTATTCAAAGCGACAAATGCACAGTAGCTGTCTTTGAAAATTGATGGGGGTAGGAACTCAAAGTACTCTTGAGAACAGAGCTTGTAATGTATCGAACACTGGGTGGATGGCGGAAATTTCTGGTGTTAGCCACTTATGTGAAAGTCAAACTCAAACCAAATTGGTTAAGTCAACAGAGCCAGTCCCCAGGGGGAATGAGAGTTACATAGGCAAAGATTTCAGATGATCTTCTGAAATTGAGGGGCTTCCTGGATCAGTTTTCTTTGACAGCAGTCAAAATGGTAGAGCAAGATAAGTGAACTCATGCAGGCAGTAAAAGTATCTGTCTGATCCACGCTTTTCCTTTTTTCTTTTTTTTTTTTTTTTTTTTTAGAAAAAAATTTAGCCACAAAAATAAGAGCAGATAAAACTCTGTTGCTTTTGTTGCCTCTTCCTGGAATCCCATGTCACCCGCTAGGTTTTCAGGATCTTAGGGAAAATGTTTTTTCAGTCAATTTTATTGGAAATAGCCAGAGGAGCCTCTGTACCAGTTCTGATGAAATAATCTTCTGCCTTGAGCCTCTGAGAGAATTGAACAACTGAACTCAGGAAGCTGAAACTGGGACTTTTCTCTCAGAGCTTATAGTCATTCCCCTTCTATGCCAAACGAAGCATCTAAATGGCTTTCCTGCTTTGAGAAGATATTCTCATCACTGTTTCTGTCCTTGAAAGCTAGAGTCAGATCTGTCTGACTTGTTTGTTTGTTTGTTTGTTGCTTTATTCTGATGGCTTCAGTAAATATCTAATATTTAATCTGTGTGTGACCAAATAGCACTCTTAAAGATAAAAAAATCTATAAAGATCATCTAGGGTCACGCTTCTTGCCAATTTGAAGTCCTTGCTGGAAGTCGGATTGTGTCTTGAGGTATACAAGGAAGGCACTGTGGGAATGCATGGCTACTTCAGGTGTGCTGTGCACTGATTATTTCAGGAGGAGAGTTTCTGTAGTTTTTACCCTAAAATTAGTACTTGGGACAGCACAGAAATTTCATGAAACAGTTCTCCTTTCTTACGTTGACTGAACTTTGTGAGCGTAGGGGACTGTTTCAAGCTGCATTTGTTTGATTGCTGAACATTAGTGGGGCAAGACAAGGACACTTGGAAATACCAAAGCTTTGCTTGTGCCATGGCAGAAAATAGCAAGCTCCAGGCTGCGGAAGGCACTAGATCCAGGTACATTCAAGCATCTGTTGTTCAGTGCAACCAGAGAGCTGGTAAAACTCATCCGGTGAGAGGAGTTATCTCTGGGAGGTCAGCTCGCATTTGACGTCAGAACGAAGCAGGCTGGTGGGGAGTGATCTGCAGGGTGGTAGCATCACCTTATCTCCACTCGAGGAGGAAGGGGAATGCTGCCAGGTGGACATGGCTTGAGGAATCGTGCGGCATCTGTTCCTTCGTTCTTGCAGTCACCATCCAGTCATGGTCCTTGCAAAGGAGTCCTGTCTTTACCAAACATGTGAAGCCCCCTGTCTAATAGCCAACTTCTTGTTGACTTTTAACAATCTTAGTTCAGTTGGATCACGCTCCTCTATGTCTTTGTTCAAAAATAATAGCTTTTGTCGTAGTTAGCAATTTCTCAGGCGAATGCAATTCTGTAGCATTGGCACGGTTCCATTAATCATATAGAGTAATCCGTTTGTGCCAAAAACCTATCAAGTTGAGCTGCCTTTTTGAGAGCTGGTGGGAATGTGTACCCAGTGGTGTTCTTGCCGGCATATGGACTTCCCGTGTGTGCAAGAATGGCTGGGACATGGGGGGGGTCCCCCCCTTTGCTGTGCTCAGGGTACATAACTCAAGCAGGCTGAGGGAGCCTGGCAAGTCTCAGGACTCAAAGTGACATGGACAGATCTTAAGAAAGTTTGATATTTAGGGACACATGGCCTCACCAGTCCTTTTTCATTCCCTCCCCTGAAGTTTTCGGTGGTCAGAATAAGGACTTTGAGTGTCAGAATAAGTGTCTTTAAAATATAGACAGGAATTCTTTTAGCCTTAAGCTCCACCAGCAGTATAATGTGTGTGAGATGAGGACATTCACACTCGATGCCAGATGAAGGTAAGAAATGTGTTTTCTTGAGATACATGGTGAACTCTTGGCAACACACAGGGGACTTAAGGTGGCCTTAAGGTGGTTAGCAAACGAGAAAGATCTTTTTAGTAACAGTGTTTAGGAAGAGCTTGAGTGTTCAGCCTGATCATCTGGGAGACTAGAGAGGAGAGGGTCCTCTGGGCTGAACCCCGTTTGGGACATACGCTCACGCTGGGAATGAGCCATGTCATGTGGCAGGGTCCAAGCCATGTGCATTAACCAGGCTGAGCAGATGTCCTGCCAGAGCCACTGATGGAGGAACAGGCAGAAAGTGGCAGCACGGTTGAGGATGGAGGGAGAGGAGAATAAGGGCTACAACAGGGGAAGCACATGGTAGCAAAGCAGGAGGAGACAATCAGCTATGGAAAGTTTCAAGGCACTGAATCAAGCTGTGGAAACCAAGAGGCAGAGAGAGGAGCAGGGCTTGAGAATGGCAGATGTGAGGAGCAAATAGAAAGCTGAAGAAGAGGGCCTCTGGATGAAATGGGGAGAGGTGGAAGGGGATCAGGCTTGTCTGCTTCATTGCGTCCTGTTTTAGTGGAGAGTGGATGTTGGTGCTAGAACAAGGGATAGAAAGAGGATAGGATTGAGGTGAGATTCATGTTTAGCTGGTTCTTTCAGGTTGGAAGGAAATAACAGTAATGCAGTGTCCTGTAGGCGTATAACGTGAAATCCCATGGTGATGTAATGAGATTGCTGTGTTTTAGAAACCCGAGTTACAGAGCTCGGGTCATAGGACATAGCTGTCATAGGACATGGTTTTCCTTCAAGTGTTAACTGTCTGTGTTGTGTTTGTTCAAGTTGCTTGGTTGCCCAGGTCTTTCTGGCACGGCAAACTCCAGTGAACGTGCGGGACTTTGTTTCCTTGGTTAGATCCCAGACGTTTCACAGCTACCTGGAGGACATCATCAACTATCGCTGGGAGCTGGAGGAAGGGAAACCCAATCCCCTGCGGGAGTCCACCTTCCAGGAGCTGCCCCTGCGCACCCGGGTGGAGATCCTACACCGCCTCTGCGACTACCGCCTGGATGCAGACGATGTCTTCGACCTCCTCAAGGTGCTTTGGGCAGCAGGGAAGGGAGAAACGGTGCAGCTGCAGGAGCTGGGGGCAGATCAGTGAATCTTCCTGGGAAGAGGGAGGGTTGCTGTTTACGTTTAGGTGTATTTTAAAGCGCTCAGGACGGCTCTCGGGGCCAGGCGGATGTATTTGTAACACGGGAGTCGCTAAGTCAATTGGCTTCGTTGGCTGCTCTTCCCGCA
Source organism: Scolopax mira (assembly GCA_004320125.1). Taxonomy (NCBI): domain Eukaryota; kingdom Metazoa; phylum Chordata; class Aves; order Charadriiformes; family Scolopacidae; genus Scolopax; species Scolopax mira. Next base: position 97,570 of record BJBW01009581.1, on the reverse strand, counting down.
AAGAGTGAATTTGGAGATGCTCCAACTGTAATGGCAGGGCGGTGGGAGCTGCAACTGCCTTGCTGAGGGATGGTGTGAGATGAAAGGATGGGGCTGAAGTGTTCTGGGGGAGCTGGGGGGAAGGGTGGTGGCGGGGGGGGGGAAGGGAGCTTCTTAGGGCTGTGCGTGACTGTCGCCAGCGCTAATTAGACCTTCGCTGTCAGGAGCAGCAGAGATGAAATGTTAAAACGAGAGAGGCCATTCAAATTAGAGATGCCAATCTAAATCCCTCCCTGGACAGAGAGCGAACGTCGCCTTCCCCCTGGAGTAACATTTTTCCCAGCTCGGCCAGGAGGAGCAGCTGTACTGCTGCTGTGGCATTGGTGGGAGAGGAGGAGGAGGAGGAGGGAGGGACGTGTTTGAGGAGGGGTGTCATCATGTTTTGTGTGACAATGTGGCCGCTTTTTCAACTTGTCACCGTCTGGTGGGGGGGTTGGGGGGGGCCACGCAGGGCTTGGACGCCGACAGCCTCCGCGTGGAGCCTCTGGGTGAGGACAGCAGCGGTGCGCTGTACTGGTACTTCTACGGGACTCGGATGTACAAGGAGGACCCAGTGCAGGGAAAAACCAACGGAGAGCTGGCTCCAGACAGGTAACACCCCACCACCGTGTCCCCCCAGTGTCTGGGTGCAGGGGGTAAAAGGGAGGGGAGGACAGACACACACACATCGCAGCCAGCCCGGCTGGAGGGGACTCCGCCTGACTGCTGTTGTGGCAGGGGAAGGGGAGGGGGGTAGCCTGGGAGAGAGCTTGGACGGTGTGGGGCGAGACTGGAGTTGCCAAGCAGACTGCGAGCTGCCCTGTGCATTGTGTGGGAGCCAGCCCTGCAGCCTTTGTGGCACCGGGAGAGCCTGCTGTGGGAGCGATGCCGCCTGCCCCACCGCATTCCTCCCCGTCTGCCCCGCACCGTGCCGGCGGCTCCCAGATCAGGCTCCCAGAGAGTGGGAACCCCCCTCGCTCTCCTCCCCTCCCCTGTCCCGTTTAATCCCTCCTTCGATTGGGTTCCCAGCAGCTGTTCTGATTTCCCTGCCCTTCTCTCAGTCGTCCTCCCTTTGCTCAGCGGATATTTCATGGCGGTTTTGCCGTTTCGCAGGGGATGCGGGGGGCAGGCAAACGCCCCAAACGTTCCTGGGAAAACGGGCAAGAGACGAGGGCGACCCCCGAAGCGGAAAAAACTACTGGAAGAAAATTTGCTGAGGTATGGAAAGGTTGTTCCTGCAGTAGATGCAAAATGCATATGTTCCCAGGGGTAAGTATAATGTACTTCTGGGGTTCCCCCGATAAGTATGTATATACCACGAAGCCATAATTTCAATACATCTCAAGAGCGAAGCAAGCTCAGACATGGTGGGTGCTTTGATCCCTCTCCAAGGAAAATTCTGACTGAGCTGGAAGCCAAGTTTGGCAAAACAGTGGGTATCACTCTTCCAACCGCCTCTCTTGGGATGCGGTTCCCCCGTGCAGTGCTGGGGGATACGCACCTGATAAAGAACGCTTTCAGCTACGTAGCGCTCAAAGCCAAAATCCTGGCCACTTGAGACAGTACAGATTTTGGGATGCTTCCCATAAGAGTAGAAAGGCTGTCCTTTGCTAAACTCCAGCCTGCACCCTTCACTTCTTGAAACTGTATGAAGCTACGATAAATATATATGTGAATATGTATCAAATTTTGTGTTCTGCACTCTGTTTTTTTCATGGTTTTGCTGTGCATGAAATAATTGCTGCATCCCCAGTTCTCCGCTGAAGTTGGCTGCATTTCAGTGATGTGAAGTAATGTATTTATTGTATCTTTCCCTTTTTTTTTTTTTTGGTAGGGAGAAGGCAGAAGAGAACTTGCTAATCCGCGAGACTCAGATAAGAAATGGTAAAGAGATTTTGCGGGGTCAGGGTTGATATGATCAGCTATCACAGCCCTTAAATTATCAAAGCCTGGAGAGAGATGCCTTTCTCAGGAACGGGAGAATCTTTCTGCTGGTTGTTGGGGGCCAAGTTTGGAAGGAGGCGTTGGAGTTGCAGGCTGCCTCGCAGCTGGGAGCCTGGGCACCTGCGGCCTTCCTGTCTTATGGTGGATTAGTTTGGGATGAAGAAACTTAAGGTATTGGGTTACACTATGCCTTGGGGGCCCACCTACGCACTGAAGTTGATGAAAATGGGCTGCAAATGGCCCTTGCTCCTCCAGGAATGAGATGAATCCTGTTTGTAGTGGTTCTTTTCAGAGTGGGAAGAGAGTAGGGTCAGTGATGCCAAGGTAGAGAAGGAAGAACCATTTTGGTTGTGCTCGCCTTTGTTTCCTGATGGCCATTGAGTGGCTAAACTTGGTAAATGATGTCTTGGAGATACCCACCTAAGGGTTAACAAGGCAAGCAGTAAAAGCAAGTTGGCAACATAATGTGAAACTGAGTCTGAGGGGGCTGGGGACTCATTTTGTCATCCATGCGGATCCATCCCTCTGATCATCTTCGTGGCCCTCCACTGGACCCGTTCCAACAGATCTATGTCTCCTTTCTGTGTTGAGAACTCCAAAGTTGGACACACCTGGAATACTGTGTCCCAACTTTGGAGTCCTCAACACAGGAAGGACATGGATCTGTTGGAACGGGTCCAGCGGAGGGCCACAAAGATGATCAGAGGGATGGAGCACCTCCCCTATGAGGACAGGCTGAGAGAGCTGGGGTTGTTCAGCCTGGAGAAGAGAAGGGTCCAGGAGACCTTATAATGACCTTTCAATATCTGAAGGGAGCCTATAGGAGAGCCAGAGAGGGACTCTTTGTCAGGAAATGTAGTGACAGGACAAGGGGCAATGGTTTTAAATTGGAGGAGGGGAGATTATTAGATTAGACACCAGAAATAAATTCTTTACAGTGAAGGTGGTGAGACACTGGAACAGGTTGCCCAGGGAAGTTGTGGATACCCCATCCCTGGAGGTGTTCAGGACCAGACTGGATGAGGCTTTGAGTAACCTGCTCTAGTGGGAGGTTGGAACTCCCTGGGGTTGGAACTAGATGATCTTTAAGGTCCCTTCCAACCCAAACCATTCTATGATTGGCTTACCCATAACCCAGGGGCTCAGCCTGCGTGTTGCCCCACCGTAAAAGGCAAGGGTGGCTTTGTCTTTGCTGTGCCTACTTCTGTTCGCCCTTTGTCTTCAGATTTCCTAGTGTCTGCTCCAGAGCTGGAGTGAAGTGAATTAGGTGCTGGGTCCTCCAGTACATTGTGTCCCTTCAGCTGTGGAGTAATCTTCTGGTGGGATGAAGCAGTGCCTTAGTCCTGGTTGCTTTTGAAACGAGTCATTCATAGGCAGCTGGCCAGGGAAGGGGAAATGAGGGGGCAGGTTCTGGGGGCCAGGTAAGCTCCCCACTGCAGGTGGTCAGGGGACAGCTTTGCATAGCCAGGGTGGCAGAAACCAGCACATGGTTGGTCCTTGGCCACCTCAGTCACATTATACCCCAGCACATTAAACCTGAGAGTGGGTTAAGCTGCGCGCTGGCCCATGACCTGGACATACTCCCCCTGTGTGGCCACCATGGCATGGAGGTTCTCGACAGAGGGCATGGAGGGAGGCTGCAGCTCTCTGGTCTTACTGGGGAAACCTGATAGCTCACTGGCAGCTCAAATCCACAAAGGGTCCAAGGTCAGGTTTAGAAAGAAAAGGGCTCTGTTTTTTACTTCTTTATATTTTTCATAGTTAATTTGCTTGAAAATGTGGTGAGAAGCTGCATGGCATCTGCCAGTGGGGGTGGTGACCATTGCTTGCTTTCCAGTAGCCTGGTGGTTAGCTCTAGAAAAGTCTGGAGTCAGCTCAGACTCAGCGTAACCCCTCAGCCTGAAGGGGTTTGAACCAACATCTTCCCCCTCCCCAAAAATGGGCCGCAACATTTTTTTTGTTTAGATAGTGTCCCGGGGCAAAAAAAAAGCATGCAAGTTGCAACCCATGAGGTTTCTCTGCTCTGTGTAAACGTTTGTGGAGCAGGAACCACAATTCCCCTTCTCCAGGTGGGTGTTCCAACCACCACAAGAGAGAGTCCTTCCTTTGCAATTAATATTCAAATGTTTCACACAAGGCGGAACAGCTCAGAGTGTCTTGGTAGTTGGGACACACTTCAGAGCAGTGGGAGATCCGCTTCAGATCCCACTCTGGATCGAGCAGGGATGGGATGTGAACTTTTGGAACTTCCCCCTCATCTGGCAGCCCGATGAAGCCCATCCTTCACTTCCTCTTCTGTTCTTTCAAGTGCCTGCAAACAAAATGTTTCGACCGGGAAGAATGGGAGGTTTTAGTCACTGCAGCAAAGGTTTGCAGTGCTAAAAAAAAAAGAAAAATAATAAATTGGCTTATTTCAAATAACATTAATTTTCAATGTTTTTATTCTGCTGCCAGACCAAAACAGACATTTGCATTACCCTATGTCCTGCTCTGGCTGAGAGCTTCCATTACAAGAAACAAATGAAATCCTTTCCTCTGCTCCACCGTAGCTGGAATGGAGGGGTTGCTTACAGGGATGTCATGCTACCCATGTGTTGCAAAGTGCCACCATTACTTCTTCACCTGTGTACTTCCTCTGTGCCTTGGCATCACTTTGGGTGTCACCAGGGCAGGTATCAGTGCTTCTGGTGGCTCAAGAGAGCTTTGAGTCTATAGGAAAGAGCATGTTTCTCATAACAGTGGCCACTAGCAGTATCTTGTGCTCTTCCTGAGCCCTGAGGAGAGGAGAAGGGATAAAGAAAAGTTGTTAGTCATATCTGCTGTGGAGATAACATCCTTTCATGTTGTTGAAGGGTCCCAAGGGCCTGGCCGTGGGACATGGTGGCTGCTGTGTCAGACGGAAGAGGAGTGGAGGCAGGTCACAGAGAGCTTCAGAGAGAGGACTTCCCTTAGAGAGCGGCAGCTCTACAAACTCTTGAGTGAAGACTTCCTGCCGGAGATCTGCAACATGATTGCACAGAAGGTGAGGGGACATGACATCCTGTTTACCTCTCTATGACCGCTTCCAAGAGCATGGACCTTTGCTGTTTGAAGGAGAGCTAAATCCAAGCAGCTTGTCACCCCTACTCCAGCCTGCAAGAATTGTTGATGTGGGGGCTGTTTCGCTTGTGTACGGGGGAGAAAGAGTCTCCTCCATGGAGTGGCAGGTCTAGAGTCGATAATTAAGGATCTGGTGTGTGATTGCACGGCAGCGTAGGTAGGTTGGCTGAAGGGGTTACTGTCTTCAGCCACCTTCTGTGTCCCTTTTGTGCTAGCAGGGAGTCTCTGTCTGCTTTTGAACTGCTGCGATTTACAGCCTAGCTTTTCTATGCAAACTGCCTCTGATTTCACTTTTACTGCCATTTCTCAGCTGGCCCTGCTGAAGTGGCTGCTTTAACTGTCCTAACTGAGTCCTCTTGAGCTGGTATGTCAGAGCCCCGAAGCTCCGAAGGGTATTGTCTGTCAACTGAATGTTTTCAGGTGGGACCGATTTGGAACGGGATCCTTCGGCTAGATGGCTTTGTAAAATGGGCTCTGCATTCAGCCTGGCGTTTTTGGATGGAGTTCAGCTTGCTTGTTTGCTGCCCTTGTAAAGCTAATAGGGATTTCATGGTCACTTCTAGCCCCCAGAGTTTCTCCTGCCAGTTATCACCGATGTGCCCTAATTTCCTCCACTCTCTTTTTCCTTCCCTCAATTCTCCACCCTGTTTCAGGAGAAGCGTCTACAGCGGACAGAGTTTTCTCCCAGGTGGATGTCTGACCATCAGCCCATCAAACCAATCAAGCAGGAGGTGAGGGGGGGTGCGAGGGGGAGGACGACGGAGGGAGGCGAGAGCAGATGCCTCCTGGGGGAAAAAAAAAAATAAAAAAAAAAAAATCAACCGCAGCATCGCTATTCAGTGGGAAGGAGTCGTTTGAAAGTGCTTGTGCTGAAAGGAGAGATGGGTGGTAATGCCTGTCAAAGGCAGGCTGACATTTGGGGTTTCTATGGCGAGCAGGGAGGTGCTGCCCTCTGGATCGCAGAGGTAACCGGCCTCGCCGCAGACTCCGGTGCAGCTGCATATGGAAATCTGCGCTCAGTCTGGGGAATTCCACTTCAATGAAAGTGCTGGCACATTCGAGGCAGTTCAAAGAAAAGTTGAAGAAGGATGAGAGAGCTCGAAGAACCGGCTTACAAAGGGAAATGACAGAAATTCAGCCAAGGGGAAAACGTGAGGCTGCAAACACATGAGGGTGTAGATAGCGCGGAGGGAGAGAAGAATGACTGCGGTGCGGCACGGAGCTGAGCTGGGAGAGGGGGTCAGCTGGACATGGAAGTCACAATTTAGGCTGCTTAAAGAAACGCTTATCAAACTGCAGCCTTGTCAGCCGAAACGGCCCTTTCTGTGCCTCTTCACCCTCATCTCCTCTCCACCCCGTCGGGGTAACAGCGCTGCCGCTCGCGGGTCTGTGCAGTGAACCAGACCCAGGAAAACGACTGGAGTTAAATATAACCTTTTTTTCTTTGGTCGGGGTTATTTTTAACATAGATCAGCTTTCCGATCCAGTTCACCACGCAGCCCCCAACAGTCACGTTGGCACAGCCAGGGGCATGGTAGGGTGGAGATGGGGGGTCTTTGAACTGGCAACTGCTACCTAAAGCAATCGGTCAGGCAACACGGGATTAGATTTGTGGGAAAAAAAAAAAAAATTGGCTTGATTCTGTCAGGCTGTGGCATAATCTCTCACTGTAGATGTAATGAAAGCATAGTTACCTGGTGTTTTGTCAAACCCTGGGAAATTAAACTGCAGGGAATATTCCACGTGAGCCAGGGTCAGGGGTTCCTGCAAAACAAAGGAGAAAGTACAGTTCTCCACAATAAATAGAATTACTTACAATAGATAAATAAAAGGAAGGAAGAACTTCTCATCGTGCTGCAGATAAAAGCCTGCCGAGAGGAAAATAAGACCCCAGCGATGGTCAGTCTGGGGCCAGTATTGCTCTCTGCAAAGCCCACCATGCAGGAAGAGCGGGGACACGTGTTTGTTCACAGGCAGCAGAAATCCCAGAGGAGGAGGGGAGTGGGAAACACATGGAGCCTGAATGATGCTAATCAGTACCGCAGGTGCTCCAGGTCTGCGGCAGCAGAGGGCTGTTAATTGCTGCCTGTGGGCCACTGAAACGTTTCCAGCGAGCGGGGGGCCCTCTCGGCTCCCGCTGCGCTGAGGCACGGGGAGCCAGCCAGCGCAAGGGTGGCGATGCTCCTGCTGGCTCCCCAGCAGGACGTGGCAGTCATCCCTGCCCTGGAGAAGCCAAGGAAGGTGCCGGCATGTCTGATGGCTTGTTTTCCAAGTGAAGGGTGGACAGCAAGCAAGTCTGGGGGAGAAAACCTCAGCCCCGGTGCAGGGGTGACCCCTTCCTTCCAGCTCCGTGAGCTGGATGGATGTCGCTTTGGTCCGAGATATAACCGCTCCGTAGGCTCCTAATCCTGCAGGGGATTTCTCAACAGGTGGTTCAGATTAGCTCCTCATTAAAGAGCTGCCTGAGCAGCACCCTCATTAGGGCAGCGCTGCGGAAATCGGAGCAGGGAAGGTTTGGAGGGCGAGGGGCTGGGGCGCCCGGGGCACCCGCGCCTCCTGGCCTTCTGGCTCTGAAGCCTGATACCCACTGTCTGGAGAGCAAAGGAAAAGGCAGAAGTTTGGCCCTTTTGGGGTCCCAGAGGGGTAAGGTAGCGATGTTGTGTCCTGGAGTGCTCTCTGGCGGAGGGAAGGAGGCGGTGATGCCGTGGTCACAGATGAGAGGGGTGTTTTTTATCCTTCAAGTGGGGAGGAAGCTGGAGAAACATCCCTTTGCCACCTCTTCATTCAGGAAGGAAGTTTAACTTGTGTTGGGTTCTTGCTTTTGTCATTCCAATAGGTGCCTGGTTCCATCACGTCTAGTAGGATTTTGCTGGTTTGCGTTTGCTTACTTTTTTGAACCCTGAGTTGAGCACCCTTCTCCCCAGTGGGCTTAAGTGAGGCACTGGGCAGCAGGTCCCTCCGAAAATCTGTCTCTGGCTGCACCTGAAGTGTCTCAAAGAGCCCGTGCCAGCATCGTTGCAGCCCTCGGTGCTCACTAGACTCCTCTTGTGGGTTGTGCGTTTCCCTTTTCTTCTCTTCCTACATCTGCTGGGAGGACCTCCTCTCCTTTGCTTCACATTGCCCCGTTGCTTTGTCGGTGCCGTGTTGGTGGTGGATGTGGGAAGGGCTATTGCTTCCATGTTGTGCCATTACAGTCTAGGGTGCTGAGTGCACCTTGCAGGCTTAGAGAAGCCCTGGTGTCAGCCCTGAGGCTTGGGTGGTGCGTTGAGTGGTGGAAGCTGTATGAATCCAGGGAAGGGGAAGGTCTGACCCGTGCATCAAGAGTTGAAGAAATCAGTGCAGCACACCAAGCTGGCTTAGATCTATGGGCTGGAGAACCTAGAGGCTGATGGTCGCATCCTCAATAAAACATCTTGCTGTCCCAGCTTCTGGTGGATGAATCCTTCTCACTTCTATCTCTTCCTAATTGCTGCAGAATCTCATGGGTTTTGATTCCTATTGCAATTTAAAGATTGATCTAGAAACTTTAAGGGAAAACTAAGTTGATGATGGTCGGGATCAGGCCTGAAAGGGAGATGTTTGAAGTGTGAGATTAGAAAATAGGATGGTAGAGCGGTTGAGAAAGGGATATGAAAAAAGACCCCAAAGTGGAAATGTAGAACCTGATTCTGTAGGTTCTTGGGCTATTGTACTTGGCATAGCAGTTTCAGTCCTGGGCATCCTGGCGTTTGGATATTGATCAATTGGAGGAAAGGTCTGACAGAGACAACTGAAATGATTGTGGAGCTGGAACGATTGCTTTATAAGGAAACATTTAACATAATTACAAAAATGTGGGAATTTTGTCTAAGTGTATGAGGAATCCCATAAAGACTGGAACGTGGCTAAAGAAGAAAATTTATGCTTGCCCCGAAGAGCTTAACTAGGAATTATTGGATGGAATGAGGGGATGAGAAATTAACTTTAGACTGAATGTGAGAATAAATTGGTTATCCTAAAGGCAAGTGGACTCACAGGATGGTTTCCTTAGGAAAGTGGTAGAACAGTGAAGTACTAATATTTGCCAAAGTCCTGAAAAGGCAAAGGAGATGGGCAGTGTTCCCTTGTGGTGAGTTCATGCTGTAGGTTTCACCTAAAAAGACCAGCACAGAAAAGGTGGGTTTGCTGTGTAGTCTGTCACTAGATGCAGGATATGGTCCTAATGACATCAAGAATCCCCTCGGTCTCTCTTGGACATTTCTCCGTTGGTACTGGAGGTTGAAGCATAATTCTTTTAATATATTGTTGCTGCAGGAGGCAGGGAGATAATACATGATGCTCATCCTCGGAGGGCTGCGGGGGGGAGATGCAGGTCAGTAATGTGTAGGGAAAAGGGAGGTAAAGTGGGAATGAATGTACAATGAAACCAGGCAACATTTCTAGGCGTTTACCAAAGCACCCCAAGGTTCCACTTCTAGGCAATGAAACAAGGACAAAATAGTAATTGTGGTGCCAGATTCTTTTCTGGGGCTTAATAATGGGCCTGGAGAACTTGATGGTCTGAGCAGCAGCCAAGGGACCCCGGCTGATTGCTAATCCTCAGGAAATGCCTTCTGCCTAAGTGGCAGTGGCTGGTTATTCCCTGAAAATGAAGGTGGGGAAAACTGTATGCGCGCTGTTCTTTTCCGGCTGATATTCCCTGCTGATAAGGCACGCATATCTTGGCCTTGCAGAATTCAAAGAGGTGGGAGTGGCTGGTGGATGACCGATTCATTTGTCTTATAATTAAATTGAGCTAATAAGGGTAATTCCACGCTGCCATATACATACCTCGCACTTTATTGGAGAAACAGGAGCAGGCGATCGCCTGCAGTCTCAGTGGGATCAAACACAGCTTTGCAGCCTGCTGGCAGTGGGGGGGGTGAGGAAGTGGGGCAATAAAGACCCAGGTGTCCTTGAATGAGGAAACTGGTTGGGAGACCCAGCAGGAAAACTGTCCAAACAAACAAGCCAGAACTAGTTCAGGGGAGATTTCTTCCCAGAAATATGGCAGGCCTTATTTAGAATCGGAAAGGAAGATGCCCCAAACGATACCTTGGTGGCAAGGTTGTACCAGTCCCTTTTCGTATCCTCTGTACTGTGTTTTATAGCAGAGCCAGCTTCGACAGAGTAGTCCTTCCTGCTCACACTTGAAACTCAGGGCTTTGCTAGCTGGAAGGCGTAGAGGTGTTGTGTGGTGGTGTCAGCAGCCTGAATCCTACGCCCAGAAGGGAAATACATGCGGCGCGTCCCTGGCAGAGTGGCAGCTTGTCTAACCCATCGCTTCTCCTTCCTTTGTCCCTATGTCAGTAGGATTTCATTGCTTCACAAATAACTTTCCTTTACATGTTGCTTTTCATCTGAGAATTCATATGTACAAATCCTTTTTTTTTTTTTTTCTCTTCTTCCCTCCCCCCTCTCCCCCAGCCATTCATTGTAGGTGCACTTTAATGTTTGCTCAAAGTAAACCTGCCTCTGTTCAGACTTCTTTAAGCCAATGCATTACAGTTTTTGGTGCACCGTTTTGTCACAGGTAAACCCAAACGTCCTGAGCTCGATGGAGAAGCAGAGACGCAGAGAGGAGGAGGAGGAGCGCCAAATCCTTATAGCAGTACAGAAGAGGGAGCAGGAACAGCTGCTAAAGGAGGAGAGGAAGAGAGAGATGGAGGAGAAGGTGAAAGCCGTGGAAGGTATGTGTGGCCAGTGTGAAGCAGGAGTGGAAGTTTTCAAAGCCAAGTTTGTGATCTTGAATTAAGATTTGCCATACCTCCCCTGCCAGACCTGCTGATGGGAATATCTTTTCTTGCACTTACCTTGGATAAATTGGTCTGACTATAGCTTCTTTTCCTTTGTCTGTCTCCCTTGGTGTTGGTAGATGTTCTCTTGTGCACCCCTTCAACTGTGTCATCTTCTTGAGTCATGCTTATTTTCTCCCTTGCCCCAGCTGTACCTTTTTTTGCTCCTCACTTCTGTCTCCCAGCTTGTGTCCTCATGGATTTCCCTGTGTTCAGGGTTAGCTGGCTTTGCTCTTGCTGAATAGTGTTTGGTCCTTTTGCCTCAATGCCTGATGAAAGGATTCTCTTTGAGGAAAAGGGGAAGGAGACAATATGGGAGTAGCAAGAGTGGTAGTTTTATATTGCTACTGGCCTTATAATCTGGAAAATAAGAGATGAGCGGAGCAGGCTAAATAGAACACCAGAGGTGGCAACTTCAGGTGTTCAGGTTTTGAATTAGATGCTGATTTCAGCTGTTCTGCAAGGAACAGCCATGTTGCATTTAATATGTCAGATGAAGGTTTAGCCAGTACATGTAGGCACTGGTGTCTAAGAGCAGGCTCATTTCTGATGACTTTCTCTCTGTCAGCCTTCCTTATGGGCATTCCTTTATCTGCTGCTTTTGCCTCAGTGGCTGGTTGGGCTCTTGCAGTTCCAGGAAAAGGCTGAACATCTTCAGAAAACTGTGGTGGTAATGTGTGGCAGTATCAGTATTGTGAATCCTTAAGTGGATAAAGAATCAGAAAAGGAAAAAAGATTAAGTTCATGCAGGTCTTGTAAACTTTCCAAGATGAAACAATCTGCTTCCAGATGTTTAGTAGCAGACCAGATGTTATCTAAGAATAGTTTCTTTTACCTGCTTACCTTTCTAACCTTTAGAAAATCCAATTACTTGCTTGGCTTTCATATATTCCTGGTTGCCAGTCCTAGCTAATCCGGTGCTTTAAACTGAGAATCGTCCAGTTTATATCTGCCACAGATATCTGTTTCACCTTGGCAAATCGCATATTCTCTGTGCTTTAATTCTCCCATCTGTAAAGACAAAATTCATCTTGAAGTTCCACAAGAGCTGCAAAGTTAAACGTACCTGTAAAAAGTCTTCTTTTGGTATAAGCCATGTCCTTTTCTGGGTGAATGCAATCACTACATCACCTTATGCAAAAGGCACCAGAGCCACTCAAAGAAACTGTCGTGGGAGCGGGGAGTAAACTGTTTTAAGCCAATTTAGCATATATTCATGCTTTTCTTGGCAGAGGTGCTTTTGGTTTGTGCAGTGTCTTATAGTAAACTTCTCCCTAGTCAGTTTAGGCTAAGTCAGGAGAAGTCTCCTTTTAAGCTAATACAAAAGACATTTGGAAAGGTTATTTAAATGGCTGGCTTGTTCAGTTAAATCACTGCAGTATTTTTCATCCCTAGAAACGGCAGCTATCCAGGTAAAACTTTGGCTTCTTAACCATCTTTCCTTATTGCCAAGCAGACCCTCCATTAGCATTTACTTTCTTGACAGTTCGTATGGACAACAAGTGATTTGAAAATTAAGTCCTTTGTTTTGCTCGGTTCAGATTTGTTAAAACTGGACATCTGTTCACAGAGGTTTTCTTGTGTCTTGCAGTCTGTTTGGGATTTAACATTAATTTTGTAAGGTCTTCTGCAGAGGGGTGATGTGAAACACAGGGGGAAATATCTGCTCCCTGATGAACTTCATCAGCACCTCACCTGCTTCTTGGTTTTGGACTGCATGTCTGTTTTTAGATTATGTTTCTATTTCCAGTCTGGGATTTCACTTCCCCCCAACACCAACGCACGCCCCAGGTAGCGAGCCTCCTGCTGGGTCCATCTGTACTTTCCTGAATTTAAGAGTTAAAGCAGCTTTCTAGATTTCTACCACAACAGCAGGTTAGTTTCCCAGTTCTCTTCTCAGATGCTGCTCCAACATTATCTCGCACATATGACTTTCTATCTGTTTGAGGTACTTTACAGGGCATTAGTTAGACTTTGAAAGCTGCTAGGTAGGACTCAACCCAGGCTAACATCATGACAACAAGCTCTGCCAGTGGTCTTTAACATGATATATTAATCATTTGCTCTGGTAGAGGGACCTGCCATTAAATCCTGAGTGAGCTCCAGTCTGGTACCAGGGTAGTGTTCCCCGATTCCTGTCAATTTACCAGGTCAGACCCCTGGGAGGCGTTGATGGATTGGAGGTTGGACTAGATGATCTCCAGAGGTCCCTCACAACCCCATATCATTCTGTGATTTCTAAAATGTACATCACCTTACCTCTTGGCTGTTCTTGCCATCAGATTTTCTTTTTGCTGCCCAAATCATTGCCTCATGTTTTTGTCCACTTTCTCACTTAGGTATCCATTACAATGTCATCTAAGTGATGCTAATTTTATTTTAAAAAAGCATGAAGTATTGAACCATGCTTGGACAGACTCATAGACTCTTTTGGGGTTGGAAGGGACCTCTGGAGATAATCTAGTCCAATCCCCTGCCCAGAGCAGGTCTGCCTATAGCAGATTGCACAGGAACTTGTCCAGGCAGGTTTTGAATGCTTCCAAAGAAGAAGACTCCATGACCTCTCTGGGCAGCCTGTTCCAGTGCTCTACCAACCTCACAGTAAAGAAGTTCCTCCTCATGGTTAGGTGGAACTTCTTATATTCAAGTTTGTGCCATTTCCTCTTGTCCTGTCACTGAACTCATATAATCTCTGTTCACTGCAATTTGGTGCTGGATTTCTTGTCATTAAATGTTATAATAGATACTGTTGGATTCTGAAGGAGATCTCTGATTCAAGTTCTGTTCTCACAACTTCATGCTACCCAGAGTTTTCTAGCAGGAAATTGGACTTTCTTTTACCCGTCTTTGACGTACCTGGCCATGGACCTCCCTTGGAGGCCATGGAAATGCCCACCTTGCAGATATTCATAGTTTTCTTACGCCTTCAAGCCCCATCCCAAGTTTGTTTTCAACTGACAGAGAAAGACAGTAAATTAATACTCTTCCACAGAGCTGGTCCTTTTTGAGTCTTTGGCATGTTCCAAAAATGGAGCCTCTGCTAGAAGGTATTAGACAGGTCTCCCCCATCTTTCTTTTGCTACAAGTGTTCCCCAATGTGGCGTGTTTTCTGGGGTCATACCCCTGTGACATCTCTCCTTAAACATTGCTTCCACAGAATTCTGCTCCTACAGAAAGTTAGTACAACCGCAGGTGTTTAACCAGTCAAATGAATTCATATTTCCTATAAGAAAAAGGAAATGAGGTTCATAAGAGCCCATAAACTTTCTATTATGAAGCAATCTGTTAGCCAGCTGTCTGGTTGCAAACCACAGGTTATATTACCAGCGTTGCTTCATCCTGTCTCTCACCTCTTAAACCAAAGCTGTCCCAGTGGTCCTCCTGTGTGGCAGCTTGCTCGCTCTGGCTGCTGTCTGTGAAGGCCTACCTGAGCAATCTTCTCAAGGTTAACCATGGTGGTAGAGGATATTAATGACCCCAGTTACTCATTGCCACCCAGCTGGTAGGACTTCACCCTTCCCTTGGCGCTGCTCTTCCTCCACTTTGGTGTAAAACTGGTTGTCTTGAGTTCACCTGGCTGAGGTGAAGCATCTGAAGGACGGCAACTTAACAAGCCAGCTCTTTCCATAGTGCTGATCTATGTTCTCTCTTTGTATCACAGCATTGTCAGGAATTTGTCTGGAAGGTGCCTGGGGGAGCATCTGTATCACAGTAATGCTTCAAAACCACTGATAGTAAATTCAAGGGGAAATGAAGAGGTGTGTTGATGGTGTGCTGTATTCTCACCTCCTCTTCTCTTCTTCTGTTGCTGCTTTTCCTGAAAGAACATGAACATGTCACGGGCGTTCTTGAGAGTTGCAGGAGCTGCCTTCGATTTTCCTGCAGGATTTTGTTGACAAGGAGTGCTGAATGGTTTTTCATCTCTCTCCCCTCCCCACTACAGAGCGGGCCAGGAGGAGGAAGCTTCGTGAAGAACGGGCCTGGCTGCTGGCACAGGGGAAGGAGCTCCCCCCTGAGCTTTCCCACTTGGATCCCAGTTCCCCTACCAGGGAAGAGCGAAGGACCAAGGATCTGTGAGTGTGCAGCTGGGCGTGCATGCAGCACACTCAATACTCAGGTATTGAGTATGGGGAGGAGAAGAGAGAGGGTGATCATTCACAGGAATGAGGAGGGAGAAGTGAGGACAGAGAACAGCGAGGAGTAACCTGAGAAACATCTGGATTTGGTCCACACTAGAGGAGTGTGTGTGATGAGGCTTGTTTCTCACCATCATGGCATGGGGTGGAAGGGAAGATGAAGTACGAGAGCGTGTCTTGTATGTCCTCAGTCTGCATATTCACTGTTGTGCTTCCCATTACAGCTTTGAACTGGATGATGAGTTCACAGCCATGTACAAAGGTCAGTCCTGCCCCAGCTTCTCCCTTTGCACGACTTGTTCAAAGTGAAATGCTCCCCTGAACATGTGTGTGTAACCGTTCACCTTTCTTTTCTTACTGCCAGTTCTAGACGTGGTAAAGGCTCACAAGGATTCTTGGCCCTTCTTGGAGCCCGTCGATGAATCATATGCTCCCAACTACTACCAGATCATTAAGGTATGGAAAGTGGTCCAGCCGACTTGACTGATGGACTTTGAACCAGGTTGCGGTCTTTTGGAAGCGTTTTGAAGTTTTGTGGGCTGTGTTACCCTCACAGTCAAACTGCATGACTCCCAATAGTCCTTTCTAGCTTTACAAGTCAGGGACACCAAAGATGAGAGGCTGCCTCTCAGGACAGCAGCCTCGGCTCCCCATCCCCACTCTGTAAGGAAGCTGTTTATACCACTTGGTAAGCCCCGCTGTGCTTGCTTTAACTGAAGGGAGGGTTTGTTGCATTTCAGGCTCCCATGGACATCTCTAGCATGGAGAAGAAGTTGAATGGAGGTCAGTACTGCACCAAGGAAGAATTTGTGGGCGATATGAAGACCATGTTCAGGAACTGTCTTAAGTACAATGGTGAAGGCAGTGGTAAGAGCGGCAAGATGCTAAGTTCATCTATTTGCAGTGCTGAGTCAAAGCAAGCACTGATCTCTCCCTACTCACCAGTACTTGATTTGTGCTTATTCTCTTTCAGGGCATTTTTGGGAGGCTGGGTGAAAAAGTAGGAGCTCCTGAGTATTATAAGGGCTGGGGTTTTAGCCAGATTTTTTGCACAATGTTCTCATACTGAAATGGGGCCTGACATACTAAGGGACTCCCATGTTGGCAGACGGTGAAGGCAGAACGTACAAAGAGAAGAAAGCCTGTTTCTTCCTGAGCTCATCCCTTTGTGTGCTTGTGTGTCTCGGTGTGCTCCTTTGTCTCATAGTATCTGTCACAGACTTTGAAAAGCATAGGAGTCTGCTTAGCCCCCAGCGTTTGTTTAATACCACAGAAAAGTGAGGAAAGACCCAGGCTTGCAGTCCTTTGGATAGAAAATGTACGTTTTAGGTTCCTTGGCTGATGAAGGAACAAACATGACTCTGCAAACGGGAAACCCTGGGTTTAATTGCCATGCCAATTAAAATTCTGCGTGTTCCCTAGGTAAGAAATCAGTTCCCATATGGTGGGTCATCACTACAGACTGTGTCTCACCAGCACCGCCTTGAAAGGGAAAATAGAGCTACCCAGCTTGGGGCCCAGTCACTGTGGGCCCCAAGTAAAAGCATTCCTGCACTGCCACTGGGAGAGCTCTATTTCCCGAGGAACTTCTGGGTTAGTTTAGTGGAAACAACTGGAAAGTCATTTGCTTTAAGCCTTTGTCATTAACACCTCTCGCGTGTCTCTTCCTTCCTATCCACTCCAATGAAAAGTAGGAACCCCTCTGAGGAGAACTGTCCTGTGGAAATGACGCAATGGGGACACTGGTGTTGGCAATAGCTTGCATGTCAGTGTCAGCAAGTGCTTTAGAGACCGTACGTGGATAAATAGGTTTGCAGGTTTTCCTCTGTCTTGTAGCGTCCAGCAGAGATTTGAACAAGTCCAAGAAAAGCCTCTGAATGTAATGAAATAGCATTGCTGGAAGTTCAGATTTCTTCTCTCAGGACTCCTCTGGCTAACTGTGCAGGTCATGCATCTCTGCAAGCAGAGGTGGTGCTTCTCCTAATGTAATTCTTGGCACTATGCTGGAACATTGGGTTAATGCTGACTCTGCAAGCCGTGCTGCTAATGGTACTTTGTCATGCCTGTGTGCCCTTTCTCTGGTGAGGTTGCTGAACAAAACTGATGCTGTGCTGCTTATCAAGTTTAAGAACTTAAACCAAACTCAATTAGTTAGAAACAAGTCTTCTTCAAAGAAACTTTGTGGAGGGGAGGTGACTTATCTGATGGGAAAGTTTGGTGTTGCTTAATTGTTTCTCTCTATAAGGCTCTGTCCATGATGATGCTGGGTTGTTTTTTTTACTGCAGAATATACCAAGATGGCTTACAATTTAGAAAGGTGTTTCCACCGAGCAATGATGAAGCACTTCCCTGGGGAAGACGGAGACACAGATGAGGAGTTTTGGATAAGAGAAGATGGAAGACGAGAGAAGAGGAGCCGGCGGACTGGCCGTTCCAGCACAGGCAGTGTTTGGACTCGGTCGCGAGACCCAGATGGACCAGGCAAGAGGCAGCAACGCCTGGAAAATGGAGGAAAACCTCCACCATATCGAGCTACTTCCAGGGCTCCTGCTTCTTCTTCCTCCTCCTCCTCCTCCTCCTTCTCCTCGTCCTCTGCAGAGGATCCAAGTGGCAATTCCATGCAGCCTCCTCGAGAAGTGGGTCCTTCCAATGGGCGAGGTTTCCCTCGCTCTCTGCAGTATGGCGGCATGCCCAGCCCTGTGCCACATCCTGGCCAGATGGTAAGCAGTAGCTTCTGCTGTTCTTCACCTATTATGCCTGCTGGAAAGAGGGATGTAAGGGGGAAGGAAACTCTCTACTGTGAAATCCCTGCTGCGTGGAAGAATCTTTTTCCAGACTTAGTTAAGGATGAGGGCTATAGTTTCTACATCTGAAACTTTTCAGCCCTTAGATTTAAACTGGTACAGTTTCAGTTTTGCCACTCTTGCTGGGAACAGTCTCCTAACGTTTCCCATGGGTGGCATGTCCCCTTGTGGGCTTGCACCAGCCCTGGCTCCCCCACTTCTTCTCTCTCCTTGGAGAGCTACCCCCAACGTGCATGGAAAACAGGCACATTTCCTTTCTTAACCTCCAGTTTATGATGCTGAACAAGCGGGTCTTCTTTTGTCTCAATTGTTTACAGATGCCTAGTAACTTTGTGCCATCTGTGTACTACTGCATTTCGTGCCTTGGGTATTTAGAAAAGCAGTTAAACGAAAGCAAACACGAGGCCACCCTGGACTGCAGCAGTGACCTCCCTTTAGCCCAACATTCCTTCTCTGAAGGCCACCTGTTCTGCCTCCCCTCTGGGCTGTTCCTCACCCATCCTTCACCACCTTTTCCATTTTAACCAGCAATGTCTCGTTATGTGGTGTTTCAGCTGCTCCTCCGAGATCCAAACAACCCCTTACCCTTTTAGCTTAGAGATCAACCAAAATTTTAGAGCACTAATTTTTGATGCAAATAGAGGGGGCAGTAGGAGAGCTGGAGGCAATGAGCATTTTGAAGGAAATCTAGCATGCTCTCCCCTCATTGTACTGCTTTTGTGCGCTTGTGATATGCTCCTCTCCTTGGACCAAGCTACTGCCGCCTCCAATCTTCTTGCTTTCTTCTCAGTATTTGGGTGGCAGGTGAGTGTATCATGACCTGAGTGCAGGGACATGACTGGGCTTTGGCAGGGAAGCTGTATCACCTCATAGGAAAGGGAGTACAGGTTTTTCATGGTGTCTCCAAAAAGCCCATCTGCTCACCCATGCGTTTCCTCCAGCCTTGCCTTTCCCTCACCTGCAGCAGCTCTGCCACTTCCCTGCACTTCACAAATTGTTTTATTTCTCTCTCCTGCTGCCCTCCCCATCCCCTAGAGACCAGCCGTGCCTGGAACGTTTGGCCCCCTGCGTGGATCAGACCCCACGAAACTCTATGGCTCACCACGAGTGCCTGAGCCCCATCCCGGAGACCCGGTCCAGCAGCACCAGCACTTTGCCATGCAGGTAAGAGGAAGTGCTGCTGCCAAGGGAACCTGCAGCCCAGGACTTGAATATAAGAAGTTCCACCTAAGCATGAGGAGGAACTACTTTACTTTGAGGGTGGCAGAGCACTGGAAGAGGCTTCCCAGGGGGGTGGTGGAGTCTCCATCTCTGGAGATGTTCCAAACCTGCCTAGACATGTTCCTGTGCAACCTGCTCTGGGTGGACCTGCTTTGGCAGGGGGGTTGGACTAGATGCTCTCCAGAGGTCCCTTCCAACCCCATGTGATTCTGTGATCCACAGGTTCTCGGTGGGATGGCTATCACCGAGACCCACCATGTCTCTCTCTCCCTCTCTCTCTTTCTTCCTCCTCCCCAGCCGGCCGTGGGACTGAGCGAGCACCGTGGGCACAGGCTGGCTGCCCCAGAGAAGCAGGCATGTGCGGGACCGACCCACGTCGCCGGCCTCGGCCCCCGGCCAGGAGCCCTGCAGCTGGGACGCATGAGCGGCCCCCCGCCCGACCCCACCGTCTACCCACCGGCCCAGTTCCAACAGGGCTTCCTCCCCCCGAGGCACAACGGTCCCCCCATGAGGCCACCAGAGGGCTCGGAGGTTCCCCCAGGACACATGTACCGGCCCTACAAGTACCTGAACCGTGCGCACCCGGCCCTGTGGAACGGCAGCCATGGCCCCACTGGCCAGGGCACCGTGGGGCCGGAGGAGAAGGCACACATGGGGCCAGGGCCCTCGCTCCAGCCCCGCACCCTGGGTCATATGATGGACCCCCGGGCCATGAGGCCACCTCTGCCTCCCAGCCAGTGGACCGAGCAATCAAATTTCCTACCTCATGGGGTGCCTCCCTCAGGGTATATCAGACCGCCTGGGAAAGCCACCGGCCAGAGGATGCCACAGCCGCCGGCTGCCCTGTTTGGGGGACCCCCTCAGGTCCAAAGAGGGTGCCAGGGCGGGGACTCCATGATGGACAGCCCGGAGATGATCGCCATGCAGCAGCTGTCCTCCCGCGTGTGCCCGCCGGGTGTGCCTTACCACCCTCGACAGCCGCCCCCGCCGCACCTCCCCGGACCCTTTCCCCAGCTGGCACACGCCGCCTCTGCTGCCGGCGGGCAGCCCCCCAAACCCGTCGTGGGGAATGGGAACTCCCAGGATCCAACCGGCCAGACCATGGAGACGGAGAGCAACCAAGGTAACCCCCTCAAGCACCCAGAGGTAGCTTCCCTACCCACCTCTGTTGCCTGCCATCCCCCCCTGCCCACCTCCCCTTTGCTCGCTGACGGGCATCCCCCCCAGCTGGCTGCACCATTTCCCATGCCATTTCCCCATTTTCCCGATGCCGGCTGTTGTGTGCTGGTGGGGACGGGGCCAGGAGCACCCCCAGGCCAGCTTTGCTGCTCTTGGGCTCCAAACCTGTAGGTAGCCAAACCTTAACCGTCACGCAGATGCACAAAGCCTGTGTTTGAAAATGTGGCTTTATTTGGAAAATACGCCCTGACCTTCACGGAGTCAATTTTACATGGTGGCTGAGGTTCAGCAACAAAAGCAGGGTTTTTTTCTAGAAAGGAATTAAAATCTTGACTAGGTAGTTGTGGGGGACACGGGTGTTACATGTCTGTGTCATTATTTTTTTTTTAATCTAAATTGGGATATATTTTTTACTCCAGCCATCACTTTGGTTTTTCTAAGACTGCTATGTTTCACTGTAACCTGCCAGAGGTCCCCTCTGTCCCAGCTGTACCCGCAAGTTATCAGTTTGCCATGGGGTGTAAATGCAAAGCATAGGCTGTGATGCTTCCAGAGCTCACGTGGAGTTAATATAAAAATTAAATCTGCAGAGAGTTAGGTAAGGAAAGAAGATGTTCTGTGAATAAAAGGTTTAAATACAGTCCTTTGAGTTTACGTCAGTAAAGCTTCTCCTCTGAAATGCACGTGTGCCTTGTGAGCTCTCAACATCTCAAAATCCTTGCCCTACAGGACTGCCCAAAAGCCCCCAAGCAGCCGTGTCTGTTCAGGTGGGATGGCAGCATGTTGTGTGTGCCACTGCAAGTTTCTTTCCAGTTGAATTTCATTTGTTCTAACTGGTAAACCAGAGATCAAAAAAAAAAAAAAAAACAAACTTAAAAAGAAAACAAACCTAAAGTAGAGATCAAAAAACCCCAGAGATCAAAAAAAAAATTTTTTTTTTCATTAATTCTAGCTGGTAAACTAGAGATCAAAACCCTTGCATCTTTTATCGATCCCTCGTGTGCCTTGCAGAAAAGAGAGGAAACTCTTTCCTTGTGTGGCATTGCTTAAAACCCATTATCATTTAACTGTGCTGGATAAAGAACAGAGACTGGGGGAGGACGTTGAGTGATTGCAGGGCAGAGTAGCCGCATCCCCAAATCACAGTTGGTTAAAATATGGCTGTGATCAGCTCCGCAGCATCTCAGTGTGTGGTAGTGCTTCTGCCCAAGCTGTGGGCAAGTGAGGTTTGTGGATCAGAAGGGCCAATGTAGCCTGAAACCAAGTTGCCATTACCCCAACTTCTTATCTTGCTGTCATGTGGACCCCAATGCGATATTTCCCAACTCTGCCTCTGCACACCCTTGTGTAAAACCAAACCCATGTGTGCAACGTTAGTCCCATGGAGGTGTGACTTATTGGTGGCTTGCAAACTACAGTGTGCCTCTATCTTTAGGGTTCAGTCCACCCTTGCCACATTTCCAAGAGAGGTGCAACCTCATGATTAGTTTTTAAAAGAACTCTTCTAAAAGAAGCAGCTACTAAAGGTCACCCAACTTTGCAAAAATACACTTCAGAATTGCTGAAGGTCTCTGAAGGGAGGACTCTGTGATGGGTGTGGGAGGGAGGGTGCAACCCCACAGAAGAATAGTTGTCCTGGTGCCATGCTCCAACAGTCCTATAGAGAGGTTTCAGTAGATGATAGGACATTGTAGGCTTTGGAGTACTTAGGATGGAAGGACCTTCATGGTTTTAGAAAGTCACTCTTTTCTCTTTTCCATTTACACAAAAGTGGGATGATTTTTCCATCCTGGTGTTAGGGACTTGTTGGGCAGAGCTGCTCAGCAGCTTTGGGTCAGCAGCAGGAGAGGATGCTGAGAGGCTATTTTGGTAGACCTGCTAAAGTTGGCAGGAGTTACTCTTTGGCACGTGTACTTTGGGTGAGTGTGAGGAGGCGTGTGTATGTGTTGGATGGGGAGGGCCGATTTCCAAAACTAGACCAATGCGTGACTTTTCTCCCCTCTCTTTCCAGTGGAGCCACCGGCAGGTGTGGACGAGAAGGCTCATTGCATCGGCATTCCCGACGGGGCCTACACCAAACTCCTACCTCATCCCAAACCCCCACTGCCCATGGAGTGCACCAGGCGCGCCTTGCCCCCGGATGGGGAGGGAGATGGCTCTGGCGTGAAGGGCGACCTGAAGACAGGGCAGGGCAAAGGCATGTGGCCAGCAGAGAGTGGCTATGCTGGTGGCCCGGGCTGTGTGAGGGACCTGGTAGCCACCTCTGAGAGAGGAGGTCCCCTGCCTGAAAACGGGGCAGCGGGCGAGGGTCCGGCAGCCAGCGCCGAGGGGAAGGGGCTAGCCACCAACCTGCTGGAGAAGCCCCTCTGTGGTGGGGGGAAAGCTGTGCCCGAAGCGGCCGTGCCTTGCATGGGGCAGGGCACCGGACTCCCCGGCGTGGATGCTAGCTCCATGGGGGCCACCCCTAACCAGTTCCACCCTCTCTACATGCCCGGTCTTGAATACCCCAATTCAGCTGGGCGGTACCACATCAACCCAAGCCTGCAGGGCTTCGGTCCCGTGATGGGGGGAAAGCCACCTCCTCCTCCTCCTCCTTCCTCCCACCCCCAACATTTTTCCCCTCGGAGTTTCCAGCCGAGCAGCGCCCACCCCGGCGTCTTCCCCCGCTATCGACCCCCCCAGGGCATGCCCTACCCCTATCAGCCTCAGCCTCAACCTTCCTACCACCACTACCAGCGACCGCCCTACTATGCCTGTCCGCAGGGCTACTCGGACTGGCAGAGGCCTCTCCACCCCCAGGCCAGCCCCAGTGGCCACCCCACCTCCCACCCGCCCCTGGCCAGACCCCCATTCCCGGACCGGGGGTCAGCCAGCAGCTTGCAGGGCTGTGAGGCACTGAGCGCTGCCCTGGCTTCTCCCAACCGCATGGACGTAGCGAGTGCCAAAGAGGTTTCTCCGAGCGATGGGCAGGATCTGGGGCCCGAAGACGAGAAGTCTGAGGAGTCCCAGGAAAGGCCGGAGAGTCCCAAAGAGTTCCTTGATTTGGACAACCACAACGCGGCCACGAAGAGGCAAAGCTCGGTGGCAGCGGGGGAGTTCCTCTATGGAGCCCCTGCACCGCACCTGGGTTCAGGGATGGGATTCGGTCCATCAGCTTTCCCTCCCCACGGGGTGATGCTACAGACTGGCTCTCCTTACGGATCCCGGCATCCCACCAGTCATTTCCAGCCCAGGACATATGGATCGCCCATGAATGCTCACCTGTCTCATCATCCGGCCTCCAGCCAGGCCAACGGCCTCTCTCAGGAGGGACCCCTGTACCGTTGCCGGGAGGAGAACGTAGGTCACTTTCAGGCCTTGCTGATGGAGCAGAGAGGCAGTGGAAGTGGCATGGGGGGACCACCCCAGGACTTGTATAGACCCTCGGGGTAAGACCGTGTTTTCTGCAAGAAGGCAAGGCGGGAGGGGGGTGATGCCTGGGTGACAATAAGTGTTGGATATCCTTGGAAGAATATGGGTTGATGTCAGAGGAGATGGCAAGTACTCTTGAGAGGCTAACAGATGACTTTTATACTTGGAGTAAAAGGTCTCTTAGACCTTTCTGTAAGCTGGAGAGAGTTTTGTTGCAGCTCCTTAAATACAAGTAGCAATAGCTATCGTGGAGACCTGTTAGCCTGTCCCATCCATCTCATCCCCACACCAGTATTTTGTTTTATCTGACAGTGTTTTGTTAATGTGTCATCCAGGGTTGTGCATCTCGTAATCAAATGAGCTCTTAACATTTCCTTTGCAAGAATTTTATTGCATCTTTCTTATAGAGGGGCAGAGTAGTTAACTATATTTATGAACTTGGTGTGAAATCCTTTCATGTTGCCCCTTTTTTCCCCCTCCTCTTGCTTTGCCCTCCTCACTGTCTCAAATTTCCATCACTGAAAATTACTTCTCACTGAGATTGTGCATATCACATTTTATTCCCGAGTGGAAAACTCTACTACTCCAAAAATTCCCTGTTCAGATTTTATAAATGTGCTTCAACTGCTACTGTTTTGTTATAGTCCCAGCATGAGAGCCCTCCTCCAAGTATTCAGGGGGCTTGGCTTACAACTAAGCCATTGAGGGGGTGGCATGGATTAAAGATCGTGTTTTGGGGGGAAGCCAGAAAGAAGAATACACGAGACGCATGCCTGTATGCGAATGTTGTATGTATGCATTCAACCAAGTAGATGGGATTTGCTCCTGATGTTCATGTGCTAAAACTCTCTCCATTCAACCTGGCTCCAGAATGCAAATGCATCAGGCTCAAGCTCCCTTCCCGAAGATGCCTACAGCAACCATGTCCCGGGAAGATCTGACACCACAAAAACCATCAGCGTTGCCTCTGGATCAGGTAAGGGCCGATAGAGAGAGCGGAGTTGAAATGCAAGTCCTTTAACCACTGGTTAAAGGGGTGAAATGATGGATGGGAGTGGGAAGCACTGGAGGAAGCTGGGAGGTCAACTACTGCTCTGCAAAGGAGTTGGGGATGTCTCTGTAGCCATAGATGAGTGTGAAACATAACCTAGATGAACCAATAGCGCTAGCTTTAGATTGCATGCAATCATGAGGTTATTCCTCCCTAAAGCTGCCAGCTAAAGCCTCCAACTCTTGTTCTTCCTCTTGCAGAGCTAGTCCGAGGAAGGACGGACCACACGAAGACGAAAGCCACACGTGATTTGGACAGGGGGGGGGAGAAGGGGCAGACTTTCCTCCCACCCTCCCCTCGCCCGAGCAGCATGTAGCTTCCTGGGTCCGCGGAACGTGATGCCGCGATGGCTTTTGTGTTGGAAACCTGGAGTGGTGCTGGGCCCCAGCCAGCCGAGCAGCTGGCTCGCCACCGCAGGGCGAGCATCACAAACCGAGTGGCTTTCTGTGACCGGAGACTGCGTCTCATTCAGGGTTTGAGGGATTTTTTTTTTTGGGGTGGGGAGGGCGGGGGTGGGAGCAGAAACTTTCATTGACTGCTAAACTCAGGTATATTTTTCAGGGTGGAAGAGGATGATGATGGAATTTTACTTGTAGTATTAACGTGTGTGTTTTGGAGCTGGATCCAGTTTACAGAATTTAACCTGTTGCCTTTTTAAATAAATTTCTGTTGTTGGTGAATGTATTGTACATAATGGGGGAGGTGGTGGGCCCAGCTTGTAGTGGGCTTAGCACTGGAGGAATCCGTAACTGTTTACAATCATATCACACTGAAATCTTTCAGGATAGGGTGAGGGTTTGGGGGAAGCAGAGAGGTGAAGGAGCATGTGATGGATGACTTGCTGTCCTCTTTCCTATCCTCTGCAACCAAGACACAACCTGATGGTTGCTTGACTTAATAGCAGGAATTGCTCAGGAGTATAACGTGTCCTCCTCTTATCTCTTGTCTTCTTCCTCCTCCCTCTCTCACCCCCACCTCTGCCTCCTCTGGATCCAGGGCCTGAGTGCACTTCCAGCTCCTGTCATCATGGGGGAACAAGGAAACCAGGACCAGGAATTGAAACCAGGACAGGATAGTCATGGCATTGTCCCTTCCGCTAGTATAGTAGTGTTTCTGGTAGGAGAAATGTATGCTCTAGAAAACAGAAAATGGTGTAACTGGTCATCTTAGACTTCTTTCGGTGGAACTGGTGCAGCTGGGGGTAGAGCAGCATCTGTCCAGTAGAACAAATATTGTGCAAATCTCTGCTGCCCGAGCAGAGGTGCTTAATACCCACCTTTCTTTCTCTGTCCCTTGTCTATATTCACTTCTTATCAGCAGAGAAGCAGAAGGTACTCCAGGGTTCCTGACCACTCGCAGTTGCTGGTAGAGGAAGAACATGAGGCTGCTTTGGGGTTTGCTGCAGTGTGAGCCATGTGTTGGCCTGTGGAGTTGGATTTGGCATTTGAAAGCTGCAGGTGAATCAGAAAGCACTGATTTGAGAACAAACATTGAGATGGTGTGGCTCAGGGGGTGAGGAACAAGAGGGCCATGTGCTCAAGTTGAGTTGGATTATCTTTGTCATCGCTGATGTCGTAGCAGCAAGTCCTACAGGGTTTGTGGTGGCTTCTCTTGGAGGGTATACACAGTCTGCAGTGGCTTTCTCACCAGTTGCAGTACTGCATTGGGAAACCCCTGCACACCAGTGCTTTGCCAAAGCTGGTATCCAAATGTAGGTTTGACAAATGCGTTTGGTAAGAATCTTGTCTGCAGATGTTTATTCACATCTTAAAGCTAACACAGGTGATTGTTCTTGGGTTATTCTAATGCAGGCTGCTGGTTGGACTGGGGGGACAGTGGTATAGTTAAAAGGAGGATGTGCCAATGTGTTGGACAAATTGTGCTAGGAAGTGGCAGCAGAAGTGAGGTGAGAGCAGCATGTCCTTTAGTCTGTGGTACCAGCTAGGGTAGGGGAGCATCTTTGTTTCCAGGTTTCTGGAGAATTTTTCTGGCTGCTTTCTTGTCTTGTCCTGTATCTTTAGCTGGATTGCACGACTGCACTGCCTTTGTCCTCTGTGTAGATCTACTGTGTGCTGGCAAAGCCATTTGAGCAAATGGCAGGTAGCATCTGACTGAGCCATTACTCCTTCTGTCCAAAGCTTTTGGAAGCACAAAGAGCCTAAAAGATGAGAACTATTCTTTCTTGAAATAGTTAGAAGACGGAAGGACTGCCACATTAATGCCCTCTTACCAATGGGTCTCACTGCTCTATTGTTACAGTACTTTTGCCTCTGATGAGCTGTGTAGGGCCAAAGCATTTTCCAAACCCAACAGGAGTTAAACTTCTTCATGCTATTCCCACAAGCGAGTTTATAAACACAGGGAGCAATTGTCACTGATGGATTAGTATAAACTGGAATAGATGATGCTGAAGGTTGTCCTTTGAGAAGCAGGTAACTGCTCTCCCCAGACAAGAACATTATGCTATTGCTTATCCAAATTTGTCCCACATCTGAGGGTCTGCTGCTGACTCGTCAGCTGGCAGTGGGTTTTCAGAAATGCCCCAGCTGCTCTGAAGTGCAGGTCTGGATCCTTCCCTGAATGGAGGTACTGAAGCAGTAGTAGGTATTTATGAAAAACTGTGCAAGTATAACTGTTCTTCAAGACAAGCCTGGGACAAATTAATACACAGCTGCTTCTCCTTGTAAAGCAATCTTTAGTTCATTGTAGACATAAAAGTAATTTGAAATATCACATTTGAAAATAGAGGAACTGTAAAATATAACTTGCAGCAAAGTGTTTGAAATTCTGGAAATGTGAATGTAGATTCTGCAAACAACCCTGACCGTGCTTCAGCCTGTGTCTTCTGTATGATAGACAGTTACCCGAATATCTGAAGTGCCTTTCATTCAGCTCATGGTGAACTTTGTGGGACAGGAGGTTTTTACAAGCTATAAAAAAACCCCAACCAAGCTGAAGCATTCTTGGCCTTCAGCTGGAACTGGCACTGAAAACATGGTTCTAGTGGTCATGGTATCTGGATGAGTTCCAAGCCCAGATCAAAAAAGGGGACAAATAAGAAAGGCAAGAATTGATTGTGGAGTGTAGTGGAGTGATAGTGATAAATACCCCAAGGATCCTATATGGAGCATGTGACATCAAGGTGTTGTCCCTTACCTGACAAAAATCTGGGAGAAGGGTTTGACTTGCAGATGGTAGACAAAACAGAGTAGTGAAGCTACTCCCTCCTGGGAGAGTTTCTGGGTAAATGGCTTTTGATGTAGTCAGTAATTCTTATTAAAGTGACTAATAAGCTGCTGTTGTGAGGGCATATGGTTTATATTAGAAAAGTGCTAATACAGTGTAGGGGAAACTATGTCTGGGCTACAAGGATAGGGCTATCCTGGGGACAGGGCACGCTAGAGAGAGAGCTGCAAGTAGAATCTTCACTCGGGAGTTTTCAGACTTTCAAATGCTTTGTTCATAAAGGTTTGGGTGGGTTTTCTTTTCTTTTTTTGATGACATCCAGGGATGCCCCCAAAATCAGAGTTCTATCTGAGCAAATGATGGAAAGTTGGCACCCCTCCCAGCGCGTGGGGCTGGGAGCGGATTGCTGGGGTGGAAGACCAGTGGAAATGCACAGGAAGAAGCAGAAAATATGAATTTTATAGTTTATGGGATCCCAACCCATGCTGCAAAGGGCTGCTTTGTAGATATTGTAAAAGAGACACCTTTAAAGAGGAATCTAGAAGAGAGTAAAGTGGCAACTGTTTCTGTACAGAGCGGTACTTTTTGCCACGGGTTGTCATATAGTGCAGGAGAAGTGTAACTGCATTTTAAAATATCCTGGCTTTTGAGTGCCATACTTGTGTCACTGTCTTAAATAATATTTTAACACATACAGAGCAATTCTAGACTCTAGTTGGAAGCCCTCTTTCTCATCCCCCAGCATCGTTCTAGTAGAGTTTATATTAGCAGTTTGTCTTTCTTCAGCAACCGTCTTGAGCTAGTGACTTTGCAAAGTTTCCTGTAGCTTTTACTTTCCTCATACAGAGGATGTGTTTTGCTGTAATTACGGATTTCATGTTAAATGGGACTATATAATACATAGAACAAATATGATGTTGACTGTGCTTGAGCA
>BJBW01009581.1:27380-63019 GCA_004320125.1 Scolopax mira | reverse complement strand
GGCAGGGGGGTTGGAACTAGATGATCTTTAAGATCCCTTCCAACTCTAACCATTCTATGGTCCTATGAGTTGGTCACGAGCTGACTGTAACATTCCCAGTGCATCCCTGCTCCTGGGGTTGTTCAGGGACTCCCTGTACCCTCCCTTGCTTCATCTGAGGGTGACTTACCCCTCCATGTGTTTGCATGTTTTACGCGCAAAGGAGCCCACAGGAGTATGTGTTGGCACCTTCCCACCCCTGGGTGTTTGGAGAAGCCTGGCATGTGACCTTCTGCACCTTTACATCTCAAGCACCCCAAAACCATCAGCCAGGTTGTGGGAGCTGCCCAGGACAGGCAGGTGAAGCCAAGCATTCCCAGTAGGGTCACAGCTCCAGGCCCTGCAAAGGCTGTTGAAGGACATTGGCTTCTCCAAGCCAGGGTGAGGTAAGTTGTTCCCAGAGCCTGGTGAAGGGCTGCTCTCTGTCACGTATCCCCGTTCCCCCTCTCCCCCTGGCTGGGGCCAGAGTTCGGGGTGACGAGAGCAAGCTGTCCAATTTAGGAAGGGGAGGAATTTGGTCGCCCTGTCAGTCCCAGGAAGTGTTTGGGTCAGAGGGGATGGGCAGAGGGGAGATTTCTAATCCTGGGGCTAAGCCAGCACCAAGTAGAGATGGTGCTAATTGGAACCAGTCCCGGGGAAGGGGCGGAAAGACGCCGTTTCAGAGCTGCCTTCCAGCCCAGGCAAAGCTTATCTGTGCTGTAGGAAACACCACGTCCAAGCCTTGACAAGATGCTGTCGTGAGTATAGCAGGCAGAATCAAGCTAAGCCACGAGTCCCCCTTAATTCTCTACTTTTCTTCTGTTCACAATTCTCATTTCTTTTCCTCCTCCCTTCCCTCCATGGGTTAACAAAGCTGCCCCCTTGTACCAAGAGCTGGCTTTCCTGAGGTCTTAGGCTGAGGCTTTAAACTCTCAACGTCCTTTCTAGCCTCCTTCTTCTCCCTGAGAACTGGGATGTTCCCCACCTCCAGCTTTTTGTCCAGCTGTTTCAGAGCACCTCACTAATCCATGCAGGCTTGAATTGGGGATTGGGGGGATGAATTGGTTTCAGTAAGAATCACTTTAGTGCCAAGTTTGCACATGGAAATAACCTCCCAACCCCATCATGGGGCAGCCCCTGGGGAGAGCTTTGACTCCAGGAAGGCTTTGCTAATGGTCTTGTTTTGTGTATATCCCTAAAAATAAAGAATCCTGCAGCTTGTTTCCATCTTGAGTTTTCCTGTTAGTCACCACAGTTTAGAATGGGAGACACCACCTTGCACAGAAAGGCAGGACTAAGGCATTTAGGGTAGCTCAGGACTCAGAATTAGGTTAAAATGAATCGTTTCTGTTCACAGAATTGTTTTGCTTAGTTACAGGTACTAGGAAAAAATAATTTCAAGATTTTGATTTTGTCCCACATTGAGATCCAAAATGCAACGTCTCCAAGCAGCTGGGGATCTCTTGAGGAATGGAACCCTCCTTCATTGCCTTCAGCCATTGAAGGTGAAGTTCTTATTCAGTGGAGGAGGCATGAGCAGAGGAAGGCAAAGCAAAGTCACTCGCCCTGGCAGGTGGGAACGGACCCAGCTGCCTTGCTCCCTGCCACAAGCTAGTTCTGAGGGTGCAGTGTTGTCATATATGTTTTTATACCCAAATATAATGAAGGTCTCCCTTCATTAAGATCTCCCAAGTGCTAGCAAAAAAAAGCCAGCCCCTAAATGGGGAGACCCAGGAGCCCTTTGCTTGCCCTACAGAGAGGAGATCGACCAGCTTTGCCAGAGGAGAAGGAGAAGGAGAAGGTAAGAAGGGGCTGGAGCTTGCCATGGGGCCTGGAGTAGCATCTCAGTAGCTGCCCCCTCCTCCTCAGTCAGCGTAGGGAGGCCACATGTTCCCTGCTCGTTTTATTTTTTTTTTTAATTCCTTTCCCAAAGAGGCTGCCAGGGCAGAGAGATCGTAAAAAGTTCGCCCCCTTGTCACAAACGCACCCGTTCTTCCGGGGCCGGTGGGCAAAAGTTGTTTGCAATTTCCTCAGGCCATGACCTTTGTTTTGACCATGGTGGAGGAGGATGGCAATCCATCAAACCTTTGCCTGGCCCACACTGGGGGGAGGGAGAGGTCTGCCTTCGGCCAGCAGAGGAGGGGGTGCCTGTCCAAGGGGCACGAGGACGCCCCTTTTGCTCCTCAGGTTTGGTCGAGAGGCTGGGGGGGGACACACACCTCAGTCCCTGCTCAGTTCGAGCTTCCCAGTGGGGGATTCAGAGAGGGAAGCCACCGTGTGTGCCACACGATGTGCTCCTGCTGGAGAGTTTGCTTTAATTTTCTCTCTCCAGAGGGATGCTGGATCGTGAATTTGCTGCGTCAGCAGGATGGATGGGGAAAGACATCTTGCCCAGAGCCAGCTCCGGAGAGCGGCTGCAGACGGACCTTGCTTTTAGCTTGGACAAAATGGGAGATGGCAGCAGATTTACCACCCCTGAAGTCCTGGCCTCGAATGGTCCCTGATGTTTCCAGCCTGCGCGGCCTTTTTGAAGATCCCGCACCACAAAGTTTTGTTAGGAAAATCAGTGGCGAACTAGAACCATCCCTCTGGGAAATGACTCCCTGAAGGCATCTGCCTCTCCGCTCAGGTTCCCAGGGGGGCAAACCACCCCAGAAGCATGCACCCGGGTGTCCCCTTTGAAGACATACCTGCCTGTGAAACGAATTCCCCCCCCCCTGAGGAAACGCAGCCTGCGCATACCAGTCTGCCCCGCTTCCCTTGGCTGCCTGCCCCTTCTCCCTTCCCTCTGATCTCCGCTTCCCTAGGGAAATGCATCCTGCTGCACTTCCCCGCTGCTAAATACAGATTCCCTTGGGAAGTTACTCCGTCACGAACCTGCTTTGGGTCAAGACTTTGGAGAGCCTCTGGGTTTTAGGTTCAGAAGCGAGGGTTGCAATATTTCACCGGGCCCCTTGTATAGCAGCAAGCGTGGCCTTGCAACACCCTTTCCAGCCAGCCCACTTGCATGGGAACAGGGTACTTTATTTCTATTTTTTGTAGGAAGGAGCTGTGTGCTGATTTCCAGGCACAGCAGACCACGATGTGGAGGAATGTGCCGCTCAGTTCCTTGTTTGATGGGGAGCTGTTGAGCTCAGAGAGGATGAGAAGGGATGGACTTGAACTGAAAAACCTCGTGCCAGAGGGGGAGGCAGCTCTTCAAACCAGGAGGAGGAAGAGGGAGCACCAGACCTCTTTGTAAGCATCACCCTCCTCTCCCCCACGTCAATCACTGTCACCCTTTGCAGCCTGGATGCTGCTGATGCTTCTCCTCTGCAGCTCTCTTCTCTCCCCCTCTGATTTTCCCCTCTGCACCAGTCCCAAATCTCTTCTCTGCCCTCATCTGCATGCCTGTCCCCAACACCCAGCTCAGCGCTCAGCTTCCTGAGAGCCAGCCCCCACACCAAGTCCCACAGCCCTTCCCCTGGCTGTCCTGCCTCCCACCCTTCACACCGTGGGTCCCCGTGGTTCCAGGTGGTGACAGCGCCAGGTGTGAGACAACTTTGAGGGCATCCAACATCTCATTGCTCTCCTCCAGCTGCTGGGAGGCTGTTATGGACAGAGAACAGCAGTGGCACCCCCTGAGAGAGGTAAGCTGCTCTTGAGAGGATGCTCTGGGCAGGGCTTCTTCAGAAGCCTACCACTGAAAGAGCATTTTTTTCTAGAAGTTCAGACCAGAGCTTGCTTTGCTGGTGTGATCCCACTGCAAGCCAGACACTGGGTCTGGAAGAGGAGAAGGCGATGACCGTCTCGTGGGGGAGTCCCATGTGGGCAAGCAGTGGGCATCATGCAATGGGGACATCCAGAATTTGGTGGCATGGTGGGGGGAGTCATGGTGGGGCACCCTCTGCTGTAGCAGCTCAGGGAAAGCTGCCCTGGCCTGGGAGACCTTGGAGGGTCAGAGCTGTTCCTCTAAACAGGGACAAAAGTACACCAGTTCAGCCCCTTGAAAGGCCAAAAACCTGCCAGCAGTTCTTCTTTCCAAAGCCCATGTTTCTGGCACGGGTCTGGGCAGGGCTGGTTCCTCTGTTTGCCAAGCTGCAGGTGATGTTATTTGACAGACTTTCATTTTAAAATGTTGTCTGTAAAGAAAAGCTTGAACGCCCTTCCTGCTCCCACGGCAAGGGGAAACAAACCCTTTTCCCTTGTAAGCAAATCTCCTGGCTGTGTTTTTTAAAGTGCCTGAGTCAGCAGCCCTGGGGCTCAGCATCTTTGATGTCCCACCGTGCGGTGACCACCGCTGCGGCCAAACAAGGCTTGGGCTGTTGTGCTGGGGGCGGTTTGTACCCTGAACCTGCTGGTATTTAGGGTCCATCACCACCAAAACACCAAACACAGCCCCTCTTCACCACCCTGCCCAGCATCCCGTGCCCATCCCAGGAGATGTGTACCACCATCTGGGCTTGGAATGCCCATTTTCAGGGCTCGCCAAAATTAAACCCAGGACATGCGCCCCAAAAATCTTGCTCTCCTTTCCTCTGTCCCTGCTGTAGCCCATCTCCCTCCAGCCCAGGAACCCCTCCATGCCCTGGCTGCAGCTCCCACATTGCTTAGAGTGGTTTTGGGGCCGAGGCTGGGCACTGCAGCACTCGCCCCTGGGCATTGGCAGGCATGGGAACAGCGTGGGGCTGGACGCCGCTTGGCTCCACCAGCACCTGCCTTTTCTCCAGGGCATGGAGGGGTTCCTGGGCAAAGGAGGAGCCCTCCTTTGCAGGAGAAGGAGCACAGAGCATGGGAAACAGCCATCATCTTGCTTTGGGTTTTCATTCCCCCCCTCCTTTTCCCAGTCACGCATGTCTCTGGGCCTGCCCTATAGGCAGATGTATGGCGGATGCCCACACGCCAGATGTCCTGGGAGATCAAAGTTGCTGCTCACTGCATCCTCTGTTCACGCCGGCGCGCACACACACCCCCCCCCCTCCCTGCACCTCCCAAAAGACTTATAACTTATGCTCTCTATCTTCTCTCCAAGATATTTTCCTTCCCTTCCTTTGTTTGCTTTCCAAACCCCCTTTCGTCTTGGCACTCCCTGCAGCCTGGACTGCGCCAGTGGGAAAAGGCACCCTTTGCTCCCACTACCAGCATCTGGCGGGGAGGGGGGGGCAAAAAAATGAGTGTGAGTGTGGTTGTGCCTTGCTGATTTCCCGTCCCCCTTCCCTGCCTCTGGGGTTTGCTGCTTCTTGGGGTGGGAGGCAAAAAGACCCATCACCCGGAGGGGGGTGCTCTGTGGTAGCTCTGCACCTCCCACCCCACTTGCATGGCTGCGAGGAGCTGAGGGGTGTTGCAGCCCCCCATGGTGACCAGGAAATCCCCCTGGGACCTCTGCCTTTGGCCCCTGCAAACTTCTGAGGTCCTCTTGGCCTCTCGTAGTCCTTTGGGGGTTTTCCAGCCTCAGCTTCTAGGGGAAGCCCCGAGACCCTTGAAGATGCATCAGGGATCAAAGGCAACACAATGCCTCCAGCTCAGGGACTGCTATGTCCACTGGCATGGAAAGCCTTTTTGGTACATCAGAGGTCTCCAAAGTAGGGCACATGCAGAAGAAAACACCACAGGGCTGCAGAACGAAAATATTATTTGTATATTTATTTCATCCTAATCTCATCCTTTTGGAATTTCTATTTTTGTGTATGTTATAATGTACAGTAGTACAGAATTTATAAGTAAACATTTGTATCAGGAGTGTATGCCCCAATATATTTATTTGTTTTTATCAATAAGGGTGCACAGTAAAAAAAGTGTGGAACCTGCTGGCCTAAATCACCAGCCAAAGATTAAAATCAAAGCAAAGGTGGATGCCTGAAGGCTGGCAACTCACTCACCAGTATGGAGACCGCTTTATGGAAACAAAGCAGCTGGGCTTTGGGCAGCTCCAAGGGTTTCCCTCTTTCCTTTCCTTGTGCCATCACCTAATGAGGGGTCAGGAGGCTTATGGGAACCTTGGGAACAGAGCCAAAATCTCTCTGCTAGGGGCAGGGGATGCACATTTGGGATTGCATGGTGGGGGGGATGCACTTTCCCCATCTTCTCTCTGCATCAGGTCTCCCCTCTGCTTAAGCCGACAGGTAAGTCATAAATTCAGCGTCCTCTTGCCCACCTCCTCTTGCAGAAAAGTCATGAGCTTTATTGTCTCTGCCTGTATTTCAGAGTAAGGCTGTGTGGCGAGCACGCCGTGCAATAGAGCTGCCTCCTGCCCAGAGGAGGGACCTGCTCCTGCCAGTTCTAGGGTTGGAAAAACACCAGCAGGTCCTGGTTAGCTATGGCTAACCTACAGCTACAGCTGCTGGGTGAGTGACCCCCACACGTCTCTCCTGCCCATTTTAGGTGAAAGCAAAGCAGAGCAGTGGCTGCCAGTAGGCTGCCTCCCCGATGGCATCCAGAGGATGGACACCAGCCTGCTCCCATCCCACCACGGCAGCAAGGTGAGAACCATCTCCATCCCGGCTACCCCACTGGTGCACGAAGCCATCACTGCAGTCATTGCGTGTAGCTGGTGCTTAATGAAAAAGGGAAACACAAGATGAAAAAGGCATGATTAGCACAGAGCAATAAAAGTGATCAGATGCCGGGAGCTATGGTAGCAATATATTAAATACAGAAGAGAAAAAAAAAGCCAGATGGTTGCTCCAATTTACTTTCCAACTCCAGATGACTTCGCCAGAGGTCACTCGGTGGAACGGAAAGACAAATGGTTCAGGCAGGATGAAAGCAACCACTTCATGTCTGCTGACGTAATGTGTATGAGGCTGAGGAACGGCCTGCTGCAGGATGGCATCCACACAGCCAGGCTAGTAACATTTTTAATTGTTTCTAATAGGTTAGTACCTTTAAGCTGTGTTGCGGCAGTCGTTGCATTTACTCTGGGATGAAAATTCCCAAATGTAAAGATTTTAGAGCACAGGTGATGAAAGTGCTCGTGCTCTTAGCTGAGAATGGTTTCTCTTGGACACAGCACAGCAGAGCTTTCTCCATGTGGTTTAGTGCCACAGGTGGGATGGAGCTGGCTTCTGGGATTAACCAATTCCCATGTGCCTGTTCCTAAAATACAGCAATGCTGTGGGCTTGGGACAACTTGCTGCACCACCAGCATTTCTTCTCCTGGGGACCATTTCTGTGCAGGATCTTTCCCCACCCCAGCCAGCATTCATGGGATAGCCAAGGGATGATTGCAGGCATTGCGGGAGCCCTTGCCATCATCCCAAATTTCTCATTGCTTTGTCTTCCCATCACGTCACCCCGGCCAGAAGGCCAGGAAGGCTGTGAGAGCTGTTGCACACAGTGAACACGCTGGTGTTACACACACGAGTGCTGTGCACGGTTTTGGGGGAACGGGTGTTTGTATAATGTTGCCCACATGCATTTTTAATCACAT
The DNA here is from genome assembly GCA_004320125.1 of Scolopax mira. NCBI lineage: Eukaryota > Metazoa > Chordata > Aves > Charadriiformes > Scolopacidae > Scolopax > Scolopax mira. Next base: position 55,593 of record BJBW01009581.1, on the reverse strand, counting down.
CTGTGCCTTTGTGCCACCTGTGTGCCATAGTAAGTAGATGTAAATACACCCACGCAGCCACGGGGACAGGTGCCCATAGGTCTATGTGTTGTGCAGATGGTGTGTGGGTATCTCAAGTGTCTCCTTTCTGGCATTTGTAGATCCAACAGTATGACTCCTCCAGGGTGAGGGATTCACACTGATCAGCACTCGACTGTGCAAGGGAATGTGTGGAGCTGCTGCTTATGCATAAAGGTGTGTAAAGTCTTGCCTAAGCATTTAGACTTAAGTAAGGAGGATAACTGCCAGAGGGTAAATGATGAAACAGTTGCTTGAGCCACCCCAGTTTAGCCCAGCATCAAAAAGTGTCATCTTCCCAATATCTATTGGGCAGCACACATCTCTTATACAACTTTTCTAACCAGTACTTAAGTGATTTGTGGCACTCGTTGCAGGGTATCTGAGAAGCCACTTGATTTCTTTATTTGATCAAGGAAATACCTCTGTATTTAAGAGCACTGTAAAATAGTGCCCCAGTTCTAAGTGTTAAAAACCTTTCCAGATGTATTTGGAGTATCATGACTCAAAGCCAATCACCAGCTGAAGTCAGGAGGGAACGTCCTTTTGTTTTACAGACTATCAATCAGGACCATTTTTGGATTCTTGTGCCTTGAGACCTTCTGGAGCCCTCTGAGGGGAAAGCGCCAGCCATTCTCCAGAAGATGTTCCAAGAAGGTTTTGTCTGTGACCATTTGTGTAAAAGTCACTTTTGCTGGGAGAAAGGTGTTACAATCACACTGCAGGCAACGATGATCAGAAGGCAATGATCCCAAGGAAGTTCTGCATATGTGAATGAAAAGAAAGTTCTGCAGAAGATAACTGCATCTCCAAGTACTGTGAGTAATTCAACATGTCCCTCTCTCCCTCATTTGTGTTCAGTTCACCAGCTAGGGCAAGCTAAGGTGATTGTTCCCTCCTCCTCCTCTACAATTCCAATGAGATGTCTGGATGTTAGCTCTGTATTGGATACCCTGCAGCCACAGAGAGCATTGTGGAGCTGTAGCTACTCAAGGGTGGCAGCTTTATACCAGCAGAGAGAAGCCCCCCTTTATCTCAGGGGAGAGAAAGGGCCTTGCTCATACACAAGAGCTGAAGAACCCATATGGGCAGCCAGGAGAGAGGAAGGAGGACAAAGTGTGAACTTCCTGCATGCTCTGCAGCTAGTTTGGGAGGCAACATGTCTTTTAGACCATGAAGTTTCATGATATAAAGCCAAAGCAGCTCAGAAACCAATGATCTTCCAATCCTTTTGTTAGAAGACTTCTAACGAGCAGCTTCACATAAAAAAGAAGGACGTGTCTGCCACTGGCAGATGGTAAGATGAAATCCAGGATCCTGACCAGCCCCAGGTGTTGCGGTTGGTCCTAGGTTGGGTAGGTGCAGTCACTTGGTGTTTAGGTAGGGGATGTGTGGGCCAGGGACTGTCTGGAAAAAGGATCTGACCTCGTGCAGTCTTGGACACAGGACGGGAAGGGACCTTCAGAACTGCTGGTAGGGACCAGCCTTAATAGTTCCACTATACAGTCTCTCCCAACACATCAGCCAGAACTACCTAAAATAAAGTAGGAGCCTTGATTTCCACAGCTTTGGATTTCCATCATGTAACACGAGCTGGGAAATGACATTTTTTGGCACATTGTCAGTATGATTCTTAACCTGAGAACGCTCCTGTACAGATGTTTTGCTTGCTTTCTCTAAAGCAAAGCCAAAGGAGGAATACGGGATGCTCTGAGAGATGCTTAGGAAGACAGATTTGGGGTTTCCCAGCCAGCTCTACCTTGGCTGAGAAACGGCAGGAACTTCCCAGCACTAGAAGGGCCTTTCTTGTCACGGCCTGTTCCCTGCAAACATGTTTGAGATGCAGGATGGGGGCCCCCCACCTGCTTCTTGGAGCTGCCTGCATCAAACAGCAAACACAGCCAAACGGGGCTGCAGTCTGTCTGGGCTCTGGCTCAGGGCTAAGCACCTTTTGCCAAGCTGCTTTACTGCAGTCTCTACTCTTTGCTCCCCAGAAGAGCAGCTCAGAGTTCACTTAACTGAGGAAAAAATTTTTGCTTTGAATTTTCCTCTGGGGTAGTTCACTTTTATTTCTTTTTATTTTTCTGTTCCTCGCTTACTAAGATTTCTTTGGAATTCTATAAATGGGAAATTTTGTCTTAATCTCCCAGGCTATTTTAGGTATAGACTGTGGGTCTACAGAGCTGACTCCAGCCTCATCGTACTGTGTAGGCTATTGGTCTGTGTAAGGTGTTCTCTAACACTCCTGTTTTCCACCAGAGGTGAATATTCAGAGATGAAATTGCCTGGAGAAGAGAAGGCTCTGGGGAGACCTCATAACAGCCAACCAATATCTGAAGGGAGCCTGAGGGACTCTTTGTCAGGAAGTGTAGTGACAGGACAAGAGGTAATGGTTTTAAATTAGAAGAGGGGAGATTTAGATTAGAAAGATATAGATATACGTATAGATTCTTTCCAGTGAGGGTGGTGAGACACTGGAACAGGTTGCCCAGGGAAGCTGTGGATGCCCCATCCCTGGAGGTGTTCAAGATCAGGCTGGATGGGGCTTTCAGTAACCTGCTCTGGTGGGAGGTGTCCCTGCCCATGGCAGGGGGGTTGGAACTCAATGATCTTTAAGGTCCCTTCTAACTCCAACCATTCTGTGATTCTTTTGTTACTTCTTTCCCACTGCTTGCTAGCATCAGCAGGGGCATGCAAGAAATAAGGTACCCTCTCTCCAACAACTTGTCTCCAGCTGCACGCTGGGATCTGTGACGTTGGTACAGCAAGCACCCAAAAGCCCATAGTTGGACTTTCATGGCAGGATTCACCCAAAAGCCGGATTCTCACTGCTAGCTTCTTTTAACAAGGCTTGTTACAGAAAACATGGTAGGGCTTTCCTCCGAGACTGGCTCTCAGAGGGAGCTGGGCACTTCAACAGCCTCCTGGCAGCACGCTCGCCCTGTCACTACCAGTTTCCTGATGGGTAGCACTCAGCCCCTGACAGCCAGCTCAGAGCTTCTTTTCAGAAGTTATAGCTCTATCAACCATTACTGCTTAATAAAGACATCGAGGCCTCAGTTCTCGGTACTTTCTGGTTGTTTTCTTCTAGTCTTTCTCTCACCTTGACACTTGTGCTCACCTCCAGGGATCATTCATACAGCATGTGTCTCTCTGATTAATGTTAATACCTCTCCGTGTGAAAACTAAGTACTAAAAAAGGGGTTGTGACTCAGATGTGCAGTAACATTTTAAGTCCTCTGCTGATCACTTAGTGTCAAACCCCGCTCTTAAATTTTCCATTGCCAACTGTGCAGAACGAGTGCAACATTATCCATTATTTCCCCAACTCCTTTTCCAGCACTGCACAGAACCAGCTCTGCAGTCTCCATCAATCTGTGGTGCTTGCCTCTGCCATCACAACTTAATTCTTTTACCTGAAGCCCAATTTAATGACTCCTTTGTTCCCTGTATTTGTCCAGCTTCTTAATGTGCTGATCTGGCTTAGGGCTTCTTTATTATACCCAACTGAAATATTTTGCATGCTTACAAAGATGAATAAAGATCAATATCCTCATTGATTTGCCCCAGGTCATCAGGTAAATCAGTAAGAAAAAAAATAATTGTGCATCCTACTTCATTTGCTTAAACACAATTCAAATAATAAAACAGCGCTGCAATGATGCTCCAGTGGGAACTCTGAAATTCACCTGAAATGCTGTCTTTTGTTTCACATTTTGTTTGTAAAAACCTGTGTACAAACACTGAAGAGAAGCTTGGATGAAGGCACAACAGGATTGCTAACTATACTAGGTAAACCTGGATGGAACAGTTCTGTTTTTCTCCCCACTTTTAAGGTAATAAAATTTGGTAAAAGCCCCTGTTACCTGAAATGAAGGACAAGGATGTTCCAAGTCATGGAGACACCATTTTTTGTAATTAAATTCTCTCACGTGGTTGTCCTGAGGGGACAGCTGACATGGTTCAAGGTAAGACTGCCTCCAATTCCACTAATAAACTGGGTTGGGGTGGGGTACAAAACCACTACCCTCCAACTTCAGATCCAGTATCAGTAAAGCTCAGACCATTTCTCTAAGGACCTGCTTTGAATGACAACTGCCCAAGTGACAGACTAACACTAAAAAAACATTCTTGATGCCACTAATTTTTGGGTATGACAGTGGTTCTTTCTTCCTCTTTTCTACACAGGAAAATAGAAGAGGATCTGGATTTGTGAAGGTTTTGCTATCTTCATGAAAAAAGAAGACTATCAGACTGTACAAAGAAGCCCTTTTTGTCACAGGTGAGCATCTTTATGTTATTGGTGTCAAAGAAAAGTCTTGATAAGTTCTAGTACCACTTTTTTTCTGAAAAAAACCTACAGGAATATAATGTTATAATACAGTCCACCACTGCAGAATAGCATGCAATGGAGCAGTAAAACAAAAAACCAACTTCACTAAGGATTCTTATTTTTGAAGAGGGAAATCAAAAGATTAAATAAATTCAGATTCAGGATTTCTTAGCAGTCATTCTCCATGTTAGAGAAATGAGGCAGTGAAAGGCTTATCTAGCATTTAGAGTCTTTACAAGAGGGCATGCACCTCAGCTTAAGAAGAAAGGGCCTCAGGTTAAAAACACTGCATAAAGTAGTGGTGCTCCAGCTTGGCAAGCATTCTTCATGGCACAAAGTAACATTTCTGCCATTCCTGAATCAGTGCAATACTTAAAGAATATGATTTAAACACATATTCAAGCAGTAATTCATTTCAGCAGTTTCCTATTTCCATGAAACAAGTTTCAGAATTGAGCACTAGGTAAAGAGCCAGGTATTCTGGCAGAGCCTTGTAGTTTGGAAAGTTACCTCAAGAATTTTTCTGTCCTACATCATAGGAGGTGGAAACAATACTAGTCATCACTGCAGAAGCAAAGGAGAAGTAAGTGTTAGTAAAACTTAAGAGATTAGGTAATGAATATAGTTATGCTACTGTTACTTAAGTTTAGAATTACTCCAACAATAGAGAGAATAGTTGCAACAGAGTTAGCTGTTGTTCTCAAGTCCTGAAATGTAATTCCTATAGAGGTGTGGTTTGGATTTCCTGCAGAGAAGCAACAAACCTGTAACTGGAAATAGATTGTATTTGTTATACCCAAGTAGCATAGATATGTTACTCTAGTTCTCTCTTGTGAAAGAGGATTGAGGGTGCAAAACCTTTTATTTTTTATTTTTAGGAAGAATGAAATTCATCCTAGAGTCCTTCTCAAAAGTCTTGCCTACAATGCAATGTCACACAAACAACTAGCTTGACAGTACTCCGTGCACTTGAATTCTAGGCTCACAGAACAGTCATTACACACAGTCTCCAAGTAGTAAGTCCTTATACACACAAGCCCACTTTTCAAATGTTGCTGCCAAATACCCAGAGAGAAGCTACAGAGAACTCCTTACACACACGCATTTGTATTTTAATAAATAAAGCTTTACAGGCTCAGGCTTTTTATATATATATATAATCACATATACAGAACAGAAAAACGCCTGACCAAGTAACATGAATTAAACTACTAATCCTTGGAAGGAATGCATGCCCTCTGTAACACTGAAGACCTTAACTGGAACAGGATTTCCCACCTGCAGCATAGTAATTTATTTCACAGATTAGACAACTTGAAAGAGGTGTGGCCAAAGCAAAGAGAGTGACCCTAAAGGGACCAGTTGTCCTTATAGAGCCATAACAGTGCAAGGAAAGCCAAGAGCCCAAATGCCTCAATTTTCTAGTATCACTTCTGGATGAATATGTATGTCTTCACATACTTTAAGCAATACATTCTAAGCACAAGTAGAGAGACTAAGCACAGCAGGTATGCAAAATTATTCCATTGAAGAATAGATATTGGATGACACGGTAATGTTATATTTCAAGAGTTTAAATTAGCAGATGCTTTTGCATCCCCCGCAGTATGGCAGTGGAACAGATCCCACCTTCTCTCATAGAAGTTTAGTCCAAAAACTTTCTGTTGGCATTAGCACCAAAGAGAGCCACTCTGATTTCTGGCATCATCTGTTGAGAAAGAATACATCAGTTATATGTGACGGGCAATACAATTGCTGTACGTTCCTCATTTCAGGCACTGTGTGATAGCCATGTTATGCTTCAAAATTAAGAAGTCGGTTCATTTGAATTTTCTGAAGCCTTTAACCAATCACTCATTGCTTAAAAACTTAAAGGATTACCTATATTGCAGCATAAGAAAGAGATGCCAGAGCTAGTTTTTTCCACTAGGGTATAACAGGTCTCAGCCAAAGTTTCTAGTACTCAAGCTAGCTTCAGTAATTCAAACTGGCCTCAAAATTTCAACATCTTGACTGCAGTGTAGTCATAACATGCCTTTCAGTATCATGATTTTCTAGAGTTTTAGGCTCATGCTTAATTCAAAATGGATCATTCCAGGAAAAGCCATGTTTGTTATACAGAAGCGCAAACAGTAGGTAATTTGCTTCTTTCCATTCAAAAATAATTTCTGACTTGTCACCCACACTGAAATTTGAACCCACATGGTATTGTGCCAATTAACGCACTGGAAACGCTAGGACTTAATTAAAAGACAAAACTAGTTAATTATATCTTATTCATCTTGGCTGTTAGAGAAACTCACCTGCTGGGCTACAAGGTCCAGCCGACTTTCCAGGGTATTGGAAACCTTAATTTTACCATCACTGTTATAGATTTCAACACCTCCAGCACTAGAAAAAGGAAAAAAAATAATCTGTGAAATCCATGGTACATCTCAAAGTCTGAATGTGGCAGAGATATTATCCTAAACCAGCATTTATAGGCAAGTCAGAGACATAGATAAGTTTGGTTTGTTTGGTTGCTTGTTTGTTTTTTTTAAAAAAAAAAAGCTTTTTTGATCATGTCTTAATAGGAATCAGCACAAAGTGATCCAGTGAAGCAACAGTGCAAAGCCTCTTTGGAGTTATCAGAGACCACAGTTACATACAAGGGTCCTCATTAGCATGATCAAAATACAAGCAGAACTATAGCATTTGTCACTTCAAAACAGCTTCAGCCTCTCTATTTTATTAATAAGACAGCTTTCAGATTTTGGGAAGAAAAAGCAAGGAAGAGTACTAAGTGTTGTTTGCTGGCCTCTACATAAAGATCCCTGACTATCAAAACTTACAGCTTTGTGACATGTTTTTTATCATACTATATGGAAATAGAGCCTTGCAGACTACTATTAGTAGACACCAACCCCATCCTACATTACCTTCTGACTCAATTTGCTTCATCTTGAGATAGAAAGCATGGCTACATCCACATTCTCTCTCTTTAAAAGAGCAATAGTTAGTTAAATTTCTACCTACAGTTATTCTCTACTTCAGTACTGTGAATCAGGCTGGAGGCTGCACAAAATTTTTATTGACATTTTTGATGGAGACAGCGCTTGTCTGGAGCAAACTGCAGAGTCTGTGCTTGATTAATACAATGAAGTGCCAAATTCCACTAGAACAGCAGCACACTGTAGGGATAGTCTGTACAAAATTTTCTGAGACTGTTCTAGCAAGAGCTGTGGCTTGAAAAGTTGCATTAAGTTAGTGCTCTGTATATAAGACTCCCAGTTTCCTTACATTTCCTCTGGCAGGAAGTTGTCTTGGTCAATGTGAATGTCCACATCCCTTTTGGTGGCATTTTTGTAGATGGGAATGCTCTTCTGTACAGCAGCCTAGGATACAAGATAAACTTCCAATTAGAGTTAACAAATGCTAACACACCACTTGGATTTGGTCACTCAATCATGTAAAATTAAGGGATTGAGGCCTTTTTTTTTTTTTTTTTAATTAAGCAAATGTATTTCGGCTTTGGCTTTTGAGCCAAAACCAATTATTAATCTTAATATTGCAGCAATGTCTAAAGTTTCCTAGGCAATATCCAAGCAAGCCATTCCCCAACTTGAAAAGCATAATTATTCTCTTGCATTGTATCTGCAGTAGAAGTGCAGCAAGTAAAGCTTGTTTTCACACAGATGGGATCTGAGCTGCAAATATTGCAGGTCCCAACCTTTGTGAGCAGGATATTATCAAACTATTCTAGGTGTCTTACCTTAACCATGGGGAGATCCTGTTTCCTGCACCGAACAACTATTCTGGGCTCAAGCAGCTGGTAGAATCCCTGCACAAGATAACCAGTATAGTATCAGAAAGTCAACATTTTAATTGTCTTAGAATTACTTAACTCCAAGAAAGAGGAGCTGAACAATTTGAAAACTGAACCCCAACAATATTAGTCTCTTTTTTTTAATTCTTTGCTTGCAAGTTCACCTCATGCAGACATTCTGAGAGGCTGTTCCACAGATACATAATCTGTAGTTGTAGGACGGCGCCAGTATTGCTTTGTTAGCTGCAAGTCTGGAACTTAAGCAACTAAACATATGTATCATAGGATTGAATACATGTGTATATAAGGATCCTTGCTGTCTAAGTAGACTTAGCATGCAGCCAAGCTGACATTCTCCTATGCAGCTCTTGGAGAAGACATGCAGTACTTTCAGATGCCTGTCCTAATAAATCCTGCCTTGCAGTTCCTGTAGTAATATATGAGAATCGATTTGTTTCCAGTTGGAAGAGACCTACAATGGCCATTTAGTCCAACTGTGAGTACTGATGAGTACAGATCCCTTATTGGATCAAACATAACGAGCCCAGAGAGACGTTGCCAGCTTGCAAGAGTGAGACAGGTTTGTTTGATGTACAGCAGTACCACACCTAGGTGTGACAAAGAAACAACACCGAATTGGAAGCACAAGCTGGTAGGAAACACCGTTAAGAAAACTACCATCAAGCTGTGGACAGGAAAGCTGGTGGTGGCTGGCTTCTCTGAGAGTTTATAGTAACAGGACAGATTTACACCAGAAGGTGGCACCAGAGGTCGCAGGACCGACTTCCAACGTTTATTGGATTTTCAGTGGTTAATTTCAAAGGTGTATTTGATCCAACTAATTACTACAGAAGCTTAAAGTGTGCATCCTAAATGTGCATGTTACAATGTAGGTGTGCATATCTGCAATTATTGTCATAATGGAACTGCTGCTCAGTATACTAGGTCTTACACCTCAAAATAAGCTGCAGCCATATCTGCTCAGAATCCAAGATTGAAAGGTATAGTAGAAGTGATGTTTAAACCTCAAAGACCACCCAGCAACATTTGATCCAGACTCCAATACAACTGTAACCTCCAGTGGGTTATGTCTGAAGAAAGTCACCTGGAAAGATGGGACTGTGACCATCTATTTGTTATAAATATTTACCTGTAGAACTAGTCCGTCCAGCAGTGTCTGGTACCTGGCAGTATCCTTCACCACCTTGGCAAGTCTCTGCTTGGCCTCATTCAGCAAATCCTACATTCAGAAGAAATCAGATCAGCAGAGCCCATCTGTTTGGCATTTGGTTTCATGCCTACCAACTTTCTGTACTCCTATTTTAGCTATCACACCCTGCCAACACGTAAACGTACACTCCAGCTGGTGTTCATCCAGGCTAGACCTTCACCACTCTGCATGGCACAAGATCCTTTCCAAACAGTTCCTTTCTCCCTGCCCTGATCTGAACCCATTATAACCTGATAAGAATTCCGTTTTCATGAGAAAGGGAGCCCTCAGTAGTAAAAAAACAGTATTTAGAATATTAATTCAGACAAATTAAAATAGTGTGTAAATCGTTGCCTAATGTAAACTAATTAAGTTGCCTGAATAACAAATTTTTTCAGCTTTGTGGTCAAGCAAAGAAATCTGATCTATTTTTCTACCACACAACACTCAGGTTAGATAATTTTTAATTGTAAGTAAATGTAAGTCAAAATTTAAAAGTGAGAGCTTATTTTTAATTTGAAGTAGCTGGCTTTGATTATTCAGCAAATCAATATCAGATGAGATATTCTTTTAAGAAATTTGAGTCAATTTAAATGCAACTCCTAGAATGGAACCATCATAATTATTTCAGATAAAGAAACTGCATGATTTAGTATAAACCTTTCTCTGCTGTCCTGCCTCATAGTGTTTAAAAGAAAAGTGCAAGTTAATACAATGACTACTAGGATATAAGAATATCATAATTTAACATCACAGTGAAAACTAGTCATATTGTCTACTCTAGAGTAACACAGCATTTCTGGAACTGCTCATCTCTCTTCTTCAGAGGCCAAAGATCTGATAAGGGAAAAAAGCTCTAGCAGCACGTGACTTTAAATGTTTTAAAATGAGGAAGACCATTGTGCGTTACTCAGAAGCATGAGGTTGAGTCAGATGGTAAATGAGGAAGAGATTACCCAGCAGAGACTAACACAATAGAGTTAGCTTTTTAGCCACCCATCTTCCCCCTCTCTGTGAATACAATCTAAAGTTTGAAACTAGGTTTAAAGAATCAATAAGCTGCTGATTTTCTTCTGCCAACTCCCGCTTTTCATCAACTTAAGCACTTAAGCAACTTTACACTTTTTTTTTTTAATTATTATTTTTTGACTTCTACAGGTCTAGCAGCTTTTTCAATAGCTCAATAGCACCATCTAGCAGAATATGGAACACACAAACTTTATGATAGGGGATAAGCGAGAACAGGACACCTACAAGTTGAATAATGAGCAAAATGAGAACACACTACACGTGGTGTAAGATAAATATAGTGAACCTGAGCTAAGACTTTATGTAGTCTGCTCTGATAAATGATCACTCACCCTATATGTCAATATACAGACTGGTCACCTACTAGAACAGGAAGCAAACCTTCTCATATACTAAAGGAGACAGAAAAACCTAGTTGGCAGTGTTTTAAGCCTACTTGCTTAAGCCATACCAGATTTAATGCATAAAATGTTGTTTCAGGCAAACAGAACTTGAAAGTTCTACCATTCACGCAAGAATGAGTTCTTGCGCTTTAAAAGAATAAGCTATTGTCCTAATGATAGACATAGAACTGCCTGCAATGTTCCGGGCAGAGAACTGTATTTCCCTAAAAAAGCAGGTAATAGAAACTATGAAAATAAGCCAAAGCAGACCACCGAAGTTGGACTAAATCCTTAATGATTTTTCAGAGCAGCTGGGAAAGCCGTTTTTGAATGCTGAAGCAAATGTCACTCAATCACAAATCATGTTTTTCTTTAGAGAATGGTTAAGAACATTTCCTAACAGATGGTAGGTATAGAACTTCTGTGTTTTTACTACAGAGATACTCACTGCAATAAGGTCATCCCTTGCCTTGAGGACCTTCAGTCTTGCCTGATTCATCAGGTTGGACATCTGACTGAAAGTTGCATGATAAAGTTGAATCAATCCATCAGACTTTGACAGAAGTATTGCAAACATTTAACTAGATACTTTACATTTAAAGATAACAATATTACAACATTTAATAACAAAACCTGTTCACCTGTTTGAATCTGTTTCTGAATTTGTACAAACAATTATAAGGCAGAACCCCATCCTTCAGTAAAAACCCACCCAAACTAAACCCAACACGAACATTTGTTCCAGAGTAGCACACTAGGGTAGAGCTCTAGACATTAACTACATAAAGAAATTTGAAAGATTCTTTCACCACACTTACTAACAGTTATATTATTGTAATTCCCCTTTGATAATTTCTCCCCAGGAAAAAAAAAGAAACTCATAATTATTGGCTACAGTTTGCTAGGAATAACCAGTTTTGTTTAAAATTAGCAATACAATGAGAGCCCAGACTCTGAAGTCACCTATCTAACCTAAGCAACTTACATCTTCTTTTGCTGTTCAATTTGTTTCTCCTTCTTTTCATAATACTCCATGATTTTCAGCCTCTGGGTCTGAACAAGGCGACCCTTCTCAATGTTGAATTCTTCTTCAGCCTATAGTAAAAATTAAATAACTGAAGTGGAATTTGATTCCATGGGCTGAAAAAAACAGAATCAAAATGAAACAGCCATTCATAGATCAGCTAGGACGATACAATTTTTGGTTCCAAACAAACAAAACATTTTAACCAGTACTCAAGTCAAAGGGAGGTCAGGATATGTTCTGCTCAACTAGAACGTTGCTAAGACACAGTTTACCAATTGACTGACACACTTCCTTGCAGTATTTATTCCTCAGGCACAAAATTACCAAATTTATATATTTTATACTGTTAAGGAAAACTGATTTTATCTGAGCTTCGTGTCTGTTTCAGTTCTGTAGAATCAGTGTCTTTGCTGGCTATAAGAATTTTTATCTAAAACAAGATACCCAGCCCTCTATGTCCAAAAACTTCAGGACTTCAGGCAATTCTTACACAAGGACAGTGACAGTACAGCTATTACTTTTTTTCCTAAATCCTAGCCAGACAGCATATGAAAACACATGGCAATATCTCCTATTTCTACTGGAGAATCCAATCTCAACTTCTGACTCCAGTTTGCAGATCATCAGGAATACCTACTTTAGTATTTGTTAAATATTTGCATACATATAAATGTTTAAGAGATTAGATATTATTAGTAATACATACGCTAAGCTCAATATCAACAAGATATTTCAGCACTGATATAATGCAGATTGTTAGGGTTGTAAGTGACTGTTAATCCTTCTTTTAGTAAACATCTATATTCTATCAACAAGTCAATATTGTCTCTTGCAGCTTAACCTAAGTGAAGAATCCTGCAAGTAATTCAACTCATGCCTTAAATATACATTTATGTTTTAGTTTCCTACGGTACCTACTAAATCACATCTAGAATTAAGTCTAAGGTGGCTACACAGGTTTACATACAGTTTACAACCAGTTTAACTTTCATTTTTATCATTTTGGTACATGTATGAATAATACTAGTAATCTTGGATAAGTACTACTTTAACTTACTATTAATGTCTCTTTCTGACATGCTATGGAAGTCAAGAAAAAATTCAAATTAAACCTTCTGGTAAACGCTTATTATGACAAACCTTAGTAGAATTCATAATTATGCAGAGAATTTCTTTAATCCTCAGAAATGTCAAATTATGTATAGGAGGTGGGGGAAGGTATTCCACTTAATCCAGTCTATTCACATTACCACTCAACTCTCCTGATTGCTTAAAAAAATAATAATGAGTGAACCTGCATATGGACAAATTTTGATTTAAGAGCCACTAAAAAAAACATTGACCAAAAAATAGCTCCAACTTGTTTCTATTTGTCCAAAGTTAAAAAAATATTACCTTGATTTGGTAGCAACATTTTTTGCTATGTAATAACGTGAAGCAAACTGTAGTTTACAGAAGTATTGCAGGGTTGCTCTGACTGTAACTATCAAAACAGATTGTCAGATGCAGTTTTCCTTTTGCACTTACTGACATTGAACTCCCATTTTTACCTTTGCATCTATTTCTTCAGCCTTTTCATTGGCTTCCTGCTCAATGAAAGCCATCATATGCTTGATCTGTAACAAGAGAGAGAAAAGAAAATATTTTCTGTTGGAAAAGACTTGGATGAGAGGAAGTACACATATCTTCCTCAACTGTACAGTAGGTCCCTCTGTATCCATTTACTAATTAATATAATGTTCTTTTTCAAGGAAATTAAATTGAGCACACAAGTCAAAGAGTCAGTTCATCTTAACACAGATTACAAGAAAAGTAGGGGGGTTTGTGAAATAATTTTACATAATGCTGTTTCACTGGCTGTCATTAGAAGAACATACTTTAAATATGCAACTGTACAAAAAGAAACCAAACCCAACCCAAAGGTAAATTTGTATAAACATGAGGCTAAATATTTCCATTCTTCACTAGTGAGAACAACTTTTTTTTCCCCTAGGATTAGTAGAAAAAAAATTAAAAATCCTCACACAGTAAGAGTAAAGTAGTCTGTTATGATATTTACATGAAACATAGAAGATTAACATAGAGTCTCTGTATCAGGCATAGATGGCATTTGAATGAACATGGGCTTTTTTAGACAACCAGTGAAGCAAAGCAAAGGGCTGCTGACCACTCTGGTCAGATCTGTACAACCAGAAGTTCCTTGACACACCTGAGAAATCTGTCTTGAAAGAAGTGTAATAAACTCTGTAAAGACAAGGTCATTAAAAAATACTGCTATGTGGTTCAAACCAGGCTGCTTTAAAGCCTGGTGTACACAAAAATATTCTACTTGATGAACCTTTATAGTGAAAACACTATAAAGCCCAGATCCAACGGCTTAAAGAAAAGCAAAGCAATTATACTGAGTTCTGCTTATTTATCACATGCCTTTCTGTGAGCAGCCCTAAGTTTAGGTTCATATTTGGGGCAGACCGTAAGGACTTACGCCCAACCAAACTGCAACTTTGAACAGGTTTAGCCATTTCCAAGGGCAGATGGAGTGGACCATATACTTGAGTGGACCATAAAAACCTACTTTTTGCTCACACTTAGTGACAAGACCCATTTTGCGGACAATCTGGTCTGAATAAACTTGCATGAAAGATTCTATTTCCCTAATTTCACGTTAAAAAGAAATATTTAAAAGAGATAACAAAGGTGACAATGTGAAAACTGAGCCAACGTGCAGAACAGCACTATGCCCACACCGCTGAAAAAACAGAAGTGAACAGACAAGTGGAAGATTTTAAGCATGTACCATGGAAGAAGTGAAGAATAATATCTACATCCTCAAAACCAAATCAGCAATTTTTCTTTTAATTGCAGTTTTAGATCTACCTGCATTTCATAACGTGCAAGAGAGGCATATAAATATGGACATTTTTTTGCTGAATAGCCTATTGTTGAAGAAGACTAAGAAATTTTGTAGGGCAGCAGTAACCCTTACGTTACTGAGTCACTTCCTCCAGTTTGGTTTGTTTTCTGAATTTTGGAAAAGTACTTTAAACAGTTTCTGGTGTTCAAGAAAAGTTCTCTGCACAACGGAGAGGAATAAGATGGAAGAAAGCTAACATGGCATCCATTTCCCCTAATTTCCTTCAAACTCAAGCATCATTTCATTCAAATTCTGTTGTACTGAAACCTCTTTTTGCTTTTCATAGAAATGAAAAAGAGATCCTAAGTGACACTTTCACATCTATAAATAGGATTAGTTTTAATAACACTGACAAAAATATGTCTTTTTAAATGACAGATTATTTTTCAATGAAGTTAATAACTTTAGCAGAGCAGTATTTCCTAGAGTAGTAGCATGATTAACCTTTCCATGGGAAGTTCTAAATGTTAGACTGCCTTTAGCTACAAGCAACTAGCCAGATTAGATGGAACAACCTAATAAATACCTTTGACAGCATAAAGCTATCTATCTTAAATCTATCGATGGGAATAATTCTTGATTAGAGATTATTTTCAAAGTGAAAATTGTTGGAAGGGACGTGGCAAGTCATTAAGAGTTCAGAATCAGTTGGGGGGTTCATATCAGATTTATACACATGCAGAATTGTCTTGCCATCAGCAGCATTCTCTGTTCCAGTTAACAGGATCACCTTAGGCTCAGGAGTGTAAAACAATGACAGGGAAGTTGCTGATGTGAAATGCTATTAGCATTACATGTTTAGTGTATCAACAGATCCTGAACTAACCTTCGAAGTTCAGGTCCATGGTGGCTGAGCAAGACCACCTCAATATCAGCTTTGTAATCTTCATAGAAGAGGCAAAAAAAAACCAAACAAGTTTTGTGGATAAAAGGCAACAAACCATAATGTTACAATTTCCCTTTTGCAGAAAGGCAACCTACTGATTTTACTTTCATTGTGATGCTTCCTTGCCAAGAGACTATGTTTACTGAATGAGAATGTGAGACATGAAGCACTTGTGATGCAAAGGACAAAGGGAACTTGGCTGATCTGCTCATCACCTGTAGGAAACTCCACAGACCAGTGCAGACTGGATCCGTGCAGTCTTTAACACAGCACGCCATTTTCAACCCAGCTCAAAGCAGCTTTTTTAGGCAAGGGCTGTGTTTACTGTCAATGAGGACAGAGTGTCCTGCCTCAGGAGGAAGTGTCCACAATCCGACTTCAGGGTTGTAAGTTTCCACTGCAAGAGAAGCCCAAGTTGCACTACTCTGCTTAGCATATACAAGCTAAAAAGGCATCTGAGAATCCTGAATAGCCTACCTAAGTAACAGCTAACTAGATGTAGTACAGCCATAAGGAAAAAAAGAGATGGAAAGCCCTTAGAGAGCAACATCTAAAAATACAGTGCTTACCTAGGGCTATGTATTTCTCTGCCTTAAAGTACAATTAAACACTGCTGATGACACACATAAAGGCTACTCATGATCCCCTTCATTATAATCTGTCACAACATGTCATCAAAATGCTTCAAAGTTCACCATGAATGGCAAATCAATCCCATTGGGGAAAAGTTCACTTCCCTTCCTCATTAAAATTCCCCACGAAGATCTTTCCCCTTCACCAACCCCTGCTTTCCCAGAGGATCACCACCATTCTAGACACAGAGCAGAGGACCCTATTCCACAACTAAAGCATGAATACCTCCAGAGACGGTGACTCCACCACCTCCCTGGGCAGGCTGTTCCAGTGCCTGGCCACCCTCTCAGGAAAGTAATTCTTCCTTATATCTAATCTAATCCTTCTCTGCTGCAACTTTAGACCATTTCCTCTGCTCCTGTCATTATTCCCTTGGGAGAAGAGGCCAACCCCCACCTCTCCACAACCTCCTTTCAGGTCGTTGTAGAGGGCAAGAAGAACTCCTCCTCCAAACTAAACATGCCCAGCTCCCTCAGCCTCTCCTCGTGTGACTTGTTCTCCAGACCCCCTCACCAGCTTGGTGGCTCTCCTCTGGACACGCTCCAGCAGCTCAATGTCCTTCTTGTAGTGAGGGGCCCAGAACTGAACACAGCCCTCGAGGTGAGGCCTCACCAGTGCCCAGTACAGAGGCACCATCACTGCCCTACTCCTGCTGGCCACGCTGGTCCTGATACAGGCCAGTCACCACCCCCTCCCGCTCCGACTGGCCTTTTACCACCCGGGTGGTCCTTCAGCTCAGGCATCCTCGCCCCTAGCACGGCTTCAGGGCAAGGAAACTGCCTCCGCCGCCGCAAGGGCCCAGCCCTCGGTTCCTCTCTCCTCAAGCCGGGTCCGTCCCATCGGCTTGGGATCGGGCGGGCCGAGGACGGTGTGGAGATGGCGCCTGGGCCGGAGACCGCGGCCCTACCTGCTTCTGGACGTCGGCATCGCTGAGCGCCATGGCGGCGGCGGTAACGGCAGCGGTAGCGGAGCTCGAGGGACACCGGTTGGGGCCGTCGGCGAGCGCGAGGCGAATCAAATCCGGTTCGGGTCACAGCTGGCGCTGCTGGCGCTGTGTCACGGCGCCCCGCCCACCCCCTCCTCCGCACCAATAGAAACCCGAGCTCTGGCGCGTGTCATGGGGGTGGGTTCTTTGCGCGCGGCAGGCTGCCATCTTGTGGCCGGAGCCGCCGTGAGAGGTTGGAGGGAGCTTTGCTGCCGATGTGGGGATTCCTCCTCCGCGCCTCCCGTCGGCGGCACCGGCTGGGCCCGGAGCCGAGCCAGAGTGAGGCAGCCAGGTCCGGCCGGCTCTGCCGGGGGGAGCCTCGGGGAGGGCGGGGATGGGCCTCGGGCATTAGAGTTCAGCCTGAGTTCACAGCGGAGGGAGTAATCCTTCCCCTTCTGCGTGGTGTTTTTAAGGCTGTGGTGGGAATACCGTGCTCGGTCTGGGAAAGAACTGAGGTGTTTCCCCTATGAACTCCTTTGTCTCCTGTGAAGACGGGCTGAAAGAGCTGGTGTTGTTTGGCCTGGAGGAGAAAAGGCCCTGGAGACCTTATAATGGCCTTCTCGTACCTAAAAGGGCTACAGGACAGATGGGGAGGGACTCTTGGTCGGGAAGCATAGCGGCAGGATGAGGGGTAACAATTTTAAACTCACTGAGGGGAAGTTTAGCTTAGATACTAGAAACAAGCTCTTTATTGTGAGGGTGGTGAGACACTGGAACAGGTTGCCCAGAGAAGCTGTGAATGCCCCATCCCTGGGGGTGTTCAAGGCCACCTTGGATGAGTATTTTGAGCAACCTGCTCTAGCGGGAGGTGTCCCTGCTCATGTCAGGGGAGTTGGAACTCCATCGTCTTTAAGATTCCTTCCAACCCCAAACATCCTGTGATTCTATTTATAAAACTTCGCCGTTTTTCCAAGTGTGGATTGGCAGAGAGAGATGAACTGGCTTTTTAACCCACGCCTGTGATGTGTGGGAGAGGAGGTAGCATTAAGGAGCATGAAGAGAGAAGCAGGAGGCTGGAGGGAGCAGTTGGTGGAGGGGAAGGACGGCAGTGAAGCAGGGAGGCTGGGGGTCAGGGCTATGGGGTGGGGGCACGTCTTGTGGTGGGGCCCTCGGGCTGGTTGTACCTGTGGGATTAACAGCATTTCAGTGTAGGGACACGTGGAAGGGATTCATAAGACTCATTGTTATTGCTGCCTTTTGTAATGCAGAAACGTTCACAACCATTTTCAAACGATATGCTGATTCTTCTGGAGTTCTGTTACTGCTTCCATTGCTGCCTTTATGGCAAAACTTAAAGCAATTTTGATAACCTATAGCTGTATGTGTTTATTCTAGCTGGCAGGAAGCTTGTGTTTCCATTCTGCAGGTACATTTACTGGGAAAAAAACCCAAACCAACACTGTTCCTTACAAACCAGTGTCAAACGTGGTATTTGTCCTATTCACGCTGCCTTCTGGCTTGTGTCCGTTTCGTTAATATTTACCTTCCCCCCCACCCCCGGCAAAAAAACCCCTCGATATAAAAAATACATATGCAACTGTTGTAATTTTTTTATTTTGCTTTTTCCCCCATATCGTGGTGACGTTACGATGCAGGGAATCGACTTGGGTGCGTAGGGAGGCTGGAGAAGGCTTTTGCTATTATTTCGGGGACGAGCTCAATAATCGTAATGAACCCCTGGGGACGCCTCCCCCCCACTCCCCTCAGGCGGCCACGCCCCCGCCTTCCGCACAGTCACGTGACGCGGGGAGGTGCCCCCGCCAGGGCGCGGGCGGTGACGCGCGCCACACGCCGCCATGGCGTCATCCCCCCCGCCTTCCCCCCTTCCCCGCCCCTCCATCATGGCGGCGGCGGCGGCAAATTAGGGCAGAGCTCCTACCGCCCCCGGCGGACCCGCTCGGCGCAACACCGCTGTTCCACCGGCCCGGCCCGCCCCCAACACCGGCCGCCGCCGCCGCCGCCTCCTCCTCCCCGCCCCCGCAGGTGAGGAAGAAAGGGAGGGGAGAAGGGGGGGGCGGGCGTTTTGCTTGTTTGTTTATTTATTTATTTGCTTATTTATTTGTTTTCCCCTCAGCCGGGAGTGGAGCGGGGACGGGGCAAGACGGGCACGGGCAATGGCGTCTGCTCGCCGCTCCCTCCCCCCCCCCTCCGGCCCCCCAGTCCCTTTCCGTCGCCCGTGAGGGGAGGGGGCAGCGGGGTCGGTGTCCGTAGAACTTCCTCGCGGGGGCGGGGCGCGGCGGGGTCACGCCTCTCGGCGGCCGGGGCTGTGTCTGTGTCCCCCCCCCCCCCCCCCGTCCCTTCGTGACTGGGATGAAGGACGCGGCCCCCCGGTCCCCCTCACCTTCCCGGCCACACCGGTCCCCGCGGTGTCGGAGCTGTGCCCCCCATCCGTCCCTCCCCGCCGCCCCCCCCCCCTCCCCGGCAGCTCCTGAAGGGCGGCGGCAAGGAGAACCGGCGGCTCCCCCACCGCCGCCGCAGGGCTGCGGCCTGCCCGGACCCCGCCGGCTGACTCATCCCGGGTTTGGTTTTTTTTTGCTCCTGGCGGTTGCTCCTCCTCGCCCAGATATTTATAAATATCTCATTCATCGCCGTAGGAACGGAGCGGCGGCTCTACGCTGGGCTCCGGTTCTGCCTTGGGTCTGGCGCCGCCGAAAGTTAAGGGGAGGGGGGGGAGGGCCGGGGCTTGGGCCTCTCCCCTGCCCGGCCCCGGGCTCCCTCTCGGTGAATGAAACAAAGAAAGTGAACGAAAAGGTTGTTAAACGAAAGCTGGGTTTACCGTCATTTAACACTGCGGTAAGGGTGGTTGAGGGTTGAGAACCTTTAATAAAAATTCGCATGGTTTTTGTTTATCTTCCTAAGACCAAAATCAAACCGCTCGCCTGAAGTGCTCACTTAATTACATTTCCCTCTAAGGTCAACTAAAACCACTGCCCAGATAAAGGACTATCATATTTTGCAGTATTTCTACCCATTAAGTGCCACTAGAGGATCAGTAATGGGTGCAATATTGATTCGTTTCTGGTAAGAATTGGCACGTTTGAACTCAGTACTCCTCAGTTTATTAAAAACAACTTCATAGTCATACCCGCACATATTGCTGGAAAAGCACCCTGAAGAATTTATCTTCCCACCTGGTTGCGATTGGGTGCTCTGGGAACTCCTACCTGTGATGTGAAGTGTTTTCACAGGCAAACTGCTGCAAGGTTAAACTAGCCCACGCACGCAGGTCTCATCCAAAATCCCCACAGGAGCCTTCTGGAAAGGTGGCAGGGCACTTGAATGTTTTCCATCCTGTTGTTGCGGGGTGTGGCTCTCTAGACCTGCGACTCCTTGAGAATTCGGTACGTTTGGATGAAGAGCAGAGGATAAATGTAAGGGTATAGACGGGAGTGAACTGAGAGTGGTTACCTGTTGCAGAGATTGATACCAGGAGGATTACCCAAACCTGTGACCGTATTGGTGGCACACTGCCCTAAAAACGATCTGAACTCCGGTGCTGCTGTTTTGTTGCCTCCCTAAATCTTCCTGTCTGTGCTTGGGTGAATGCTTGCTGACTGAGACCACGCGTGCTTTGAAATAACTCCTCACCAGCAGGAAGCATTCTGCTAGAGCACCACTCTAGGATGATTAAGTTTGTAGCCGGTAAGTGAGGCTTTGTAACCTGGGCTGTAGCTGGGAATCCAGCCCTAAATTGACTCCATTTTCAAGTGGAACTTAACTGTGGATGTGGTATTTGTAAAAGGAGGGCAGTCTGTGATTGTGCTGTTGTTTCTGAATCTTTATTTCTAAAAACATTAAAAATCTGTAGGGATATCGATCACCTACAGCTTTGTTTATAAACTTGCAGCAAAATACTTTGTGAGGCTACAGCTCTAAATGCAAAAGGCAAGTCTCTGCCCTGCAATGGTCGAACAGATGCACAGCAGATCTTCGTGGCAGCTGGTGAACTGTTCATACGGGCACTATCATAATGCTGTTGCATTTTGGCTTTTTGGCTGATGCACGGTAAATACAGCTTGGTGCGCAGTAGGGTTTTGGAGGTAAGGACTAAAACATAGCAGAGCCTCATCTCTGATCGGGGGGGGGGATTATAGTCACTGTATTCATTGGTAGGCTCGTGGTGCCCGTTATCTAACGTGTAACTCTTCTGTGGATTAGGATGTGACAGGTTGCACGAGGAAATGTCAGTCTGGCTGGAACTCCTGCTCTTGGGTCGCTTGAGCAGCTCAGCCCACATGAAACAAGTGACAGCAGGGCTGGAGGAGTAACAAGCTCACTAAGCTTCAGCAGGTGTAGCCTTTTATTCCCCCAAGGGTGAGGGAATTGAGGAAGGTGAATTTTTCTTCTAGGGAGTAATTGGTAATAATTTTGATCTCTCCAGCTTTTTAAGAAGCAGTATGCTTTCAGTGAATCTGCTCTACCAGAAGTAACCCTCTTGCCCTTGCTTCAAGGCTTACATAGTCTGTGTGATGCCTGATTTCCTCTGCTCCATCACATCTCCCATAAAAGGCATTTGTCTTATTATCTTAAAACAGTTTCTGGTCTCTCTTCCATTTTTCTCCTGTAGTGAAAAGCTCTCCCTCCTCTGATCTGGTCTCTCAAGCTGCGTGTCCTTTTTAAATCCCACTCATTCCTGAAAAAATGGCCTTTTCTGAGATATTTACAGTATCTGAGTCAATATTTCTCCATTTCTTTTTGTAAACAAAGCTAGTCATTCACAATTCAAAAATGAGTAATTCAGTTGCTGTGCTGTGGGCTCCTCTCGAAGGAAGGCTAGTGATTCTGCAGTGCATTTCCAGTCTGACATTCTTTTATGTGAAGCTGAAGAGATTTCTTCCATTCAAGTTCTTAAGTTTCCCTTCTCATTTCAGCATAAAACTACCTCTCCAAACGTATCAACCGAATTGAAAAGGTTTTTTCATCCAAAACTTTTTTTTTCCTTCATTCTTTTCCTTCATTCTCAGGGAAACATTAACCACTATTTAAATAAGTTGTGGTCTGATTTTCTCTGTTTCTCTGTCTCTCTTTTTTTACTTCCTCCCTCTAGAGGTGCTGAGCAAAGCATTCTGAAATCTTTGTGAATCAGTCCTCGCTGTTGCAGTGTGCTGGTATGGAGTCTCATGCTTATTTTGATTGACTGTTGGGTTTTTTTTTATACCTTTCATTTTCTGCTTTGATTTGGAATTATATTTTGAAGAATAATCTTTGTTGTATATTCAGGCTTGTTCTGAATATATAACCAGACCCAGCCTAGTGTCTGGATGTCTCTAGACTATCTGTCAGACTGATTCTTTCAGGAGAGATCAGTTCAGGTTGTCTGGAAGGGCTCCCACTCACCGTGTGGCTGTTGCAAGAAGCGTGTTGATTTCTGGACCGTGGATCTCTACTGAACAAACCAGAACTGATACGTGCTGGGGAGCTTTTGCTTTTTGGTGAATGGCATCTTTCACACCTGGAGGTGTGAAGATGTGATGTGGTGGTGGTGCCCGGGGATCTGATCTGAAGAGCAGATCTATTATTAAAGGATCCTGAAGTCTTCTGAGCAGTTATTTTCTCCAAATCTCACTGCTTTATCAAAGTCACAATTTGTGGAAATGGCTGAAGGGTAACTGTGTATTGAGCAAAACCTGTGCTTATCCTCTGCCATAATTCCTTACGTTTCTGAAACATGGTATGTTGCCTGTGGAGTATTCTGGGATGGAAAAGGCAATGTAAATGTAGGATTACTGCCCCAAGGGAAAAGGCATGGGTGTTGGCTAAAAAGTTTCAACGTTGGCTCCTTCCTACATAAATCACTACTTTGGTTCAAGCAGTAGCAAAGACTCAACTGAATCTTTCTGGTGAAGGATTTCACGGATTTTGAAATACATGGCAAGAGGCAGAGTTTCCAGAGTAGTCTTCATGAAAGAGTCCTCTCCTCTTTTCAATGCTGAATGAGTTTCAGAAACTAGAGTTGCGAATGATGAACAAAACAACACTTAGCCAATTTTACACCAACTCTTTTACAGTCTTTAGTTTGTTGGATAAATTTTTCTTTGCCAAGCTACCTCCTCACACAGTAACCATGCCACAGCACTGTTATAGTTCTGTTTATCCTCACTAACCAGTTGTACTGCTGTTAATCTGAATTCCATTCCAGGGAGGAAGGGGGTTAGAAGTTAGCCCATATATCTTGCAGAGATAAACCCATCAATGCTTTTCTTTTGCTTCCTCTTTTTATTATTATTATTTTTAATCTTGCGTCTTCATTTGCAAATTGTGCTTTGGTTTGGGAACCTGGTTCTCCTTCTCAGTCTCAAGGCATTTCCAGTATAATCAGGAACCTTCTTGAGATGTTCCAACTCCTGTTTCATGTGTACAGCATTTTTCTTATTCAAACCCCCTTATAGGCTTTACACTTGGTTTAAATATTTCTTTTAAATATAATGATACTCTCACGTTAATAAATTGTCTAGCTCCATCGGTATCTGTTAAATAGGTGTTCTGGGGACTTTTCTGCATGCTTTTCTGTTAGACATCCATTTTGATGACCAAGAGCGGGTTACTACTTGTTTGGGAGTGACTCTGGGAAGTGATGGAGAACTTAATTTTGATAGTTTGTCTTAAAGCCCTAAATACTGTTATTTGATTCAACAAGTAGATTATGTGCTGCAAGCAATTTTCCAGACTGTTCCTAATATGAAGAACTGAAAGATTTTGATTAATCTGAAATTTCCTTTCAATCTGTTGATGGCTTTTCCCACAAATCCACGTTGCCTTCTGAAATATTTTTTCCCCTTATTTCTTGTAGCTGATTTTAATTTCTCTCTACCTTAATGTTTCATTAGTGGAAAAACTTCTTATTTGGATGTTTGCAAAACACACCGAAACAAATAAAGTAAAACAGGGAAGTTCTTTGGCCAGATGTTAGGTGTGGATTTCTGGTTTATAAGTATTAATGTCTGGGTGAGAAATCCAGGACACGTAACCATCTGTTCTTCCAATCCCTACAATGAATGTGGAATTTCCTCTGCTGACCGTATGTTTTCCATTGCTGTTGAAACAGTAAAATAATTCAATTTTTTAAGCATCATAATAGAGAATCTGAGAAAGCAGAGAATTGGGAAAATTCTCAACAGAGAATCTATGTGTGTGGCTGAGTTGGGAGGCAGACAGGTGCTGAGGAACCGTTCAGTTTGCTTTAATGTGAGAGTGAGGAAAAACCTGGATATTGCTTCCCGATTGTTACATAATTCCTCGTTATGTATGAGTTCATGACCTGTTGCAGCCTTATAAAAAAAAAAAAAACACAAAACTAATCAAAACACTCTGTTCTTTCCTTACAGTCTTCCTCAGTGGCCCAGTGAAAACCCTGAGTGCCCCATAAGAGCACTGCCGCCTCGCAAGCCAACCTGATGGCGTCCTCTACTGCTGTGCCTGTAGGATTTCACTATGAAACAAAATACGTAGTTCTCAGCTACCTGGGACTTTTATCACAAGAGAAGCCACAGGAGCACCCTCCTCCTTCAGCTCAAGGTAATGTTTGTGGATTCATCTGTACCTATTTACAGATGCAGCTGTATTGCCAGTTCGTTCTGCAACCGTTTGTGCACGGATACAGAACGACAGCCTGATGTTTAGTGTGATGCATCTCTTATTTTAGTCATTTTAAAAAAATGGGAAGAGGTGCTGATAGAAACAACACTGTTTCTATTCAGATTACTGTTTTAATTTGAGCCGTGCCAGGGCCAGTTGGTGTTTATGAAGTAAATAAGTTGTTTCAGTAGCTGTCTTGTAGTTAGGAGGAATAGATATATATTATCTTTGTTGAGCCATCCTGAGAATTTTAAGCCATGCTTGCTTTTTTTGGGAGGCAAGCGGTAGTAGGTAGGAGGAAGTAAACAGGGGTGAGGTGGTGTTTGTCAGCATAAACCGAGCAATGATTTGAGCAATCTCATGTGCTAAATAGTTTTGCCCTATTTTGTTAATGCCTCTGTTGTTGTCAGTCAGTGGTATTACAGAGATGTTAGGCTTAACCTGGGCTATTGTATCTGTTTATTTATTTATTTATAACATGTCAAGAACTGCAGGGAGTCAGAGTCAGATGTTTCTTCAGAACACATTTATGCATATAGGAGGTTAAATAAATTAATTATGGGAGACATATAATAAAATATAATAAAAGAAGCTTGATAGACTGTTTCACATCAACCTAGGTAGTGAAATTTTCTGTCTGTTGTAGCGCCAAGCACTTAAACAATGTTGTTTGTCAGCATTGTTTTGGTGGCTTGTCACTTTTTAATGATGTTTCAGTTATTACTAGTTCCTGTGATTCAGAACTTACTCAGATGAAAGGCATATGAAAAAAAACCTGTCTTCAGAATCTTTTTTCTTTTTTTTGAGCAAGCATTTAAGAATGCATACCCAGTCATTTACTGAACTTACCTCACATGAAGTGACATGAAAGGAAAAGATATCATCAAAGTTATGACAGAAATTATTTTATTTTTGACACTAAAGCATATAGCATATGCTGTTTATGTTATATATTGTTTATAAAAATAATCTTAGTATATTTAAGGTATGCCCATTACTTCCACTTTGACTGTGTCAGTGGTCCATGACAGGAGAGGCACCTTCCTGCCAAGGTGCTGTTTCATAAAAGTCCTTTGTTGGAAAATGTGCTTATTTTAATGATAATTCTGATTATCCCATCTGGAACATCTGGGTCTATAACTGTAATTGTATTGAGTGTGTATAAAGCCATAACGTGGAATAATCCGCTTTGTTCTATAAAACTCTATAATGAGGAAGCTACAAATGCTTAAACAAAAATTTTGTAGCCAGTTGACTTTTAAGCTGCTTGGTAAGGATAATTGTTGAGCCTACTTTTCAGATATTACTTTAATATGTTAGCTTGTGTGAGAGGAGGCTGTAGTAGATTTGCTATTAAAATACTCTAAACCATTGACACTTTGCAAATCTGTTCTTTCATCCTTATTGCTCTAAACCTAGAGGAAATTCTTCTACATTTCCCCTACTGTCACTCCCAAAACCAGACAGTGACCACAACCTCTCCTCTCCTGGTCATCTTTCATTCGTCTTTTTTCAGTGGTTTTACTGCTTTCTGATCAGAGCCTCTGGATAAAATGATTTTCCCTTACTTTTAATCTGCCACGTTGTTTCTTGCTCTGTTTTGTAATGCCTTGGATGGACTTCAGGCTGTTACTGAACTAAGTGCAAACACTCCTGCTCCAGGATTTGCTCCCTTCTCTCCTAACTCACTTCTCCTGGTGCTTTGCTGCTTCTCATGCTTCCAACAGCTTTCATTTCTCTTAATGGCCACTTTGTAAAAATCCTTTCTCCTGTTTCTTCTCTCATTGCGTGTGATCAAACAGTTCTTTCCGTGCGTTTATCCTGGAGTATTTTTTGTGGTTGGACTCGATGATCTGAAAGGTCCCTTCCAACCACGAATATTCTGTGATTCTGTGAGTACTGTGTGCATCTTCTTTCAATATTAATAGCTTCTATAGACAGTCTGTATCTTCCTGTTGACTAGCACGTGGCTGATGCCTACTTGAGGAGAGCTGTGCCAAAGCACTCTCTATGTGCTTTATATTCTCCCCTGGGAAAGCAGCAGCCCATAATGGATATTACCTGGGCTGCTGGAAGGAATTACAGTAACAGGTGAGGTCTGAGAAACCTGGTTAGAACAAAAGAGACCTGAAAGCCAGTAAATGAAAATGAATAATTGTTATGTAGAAACCCGTCATGAGGAGGGAACTTCAGTTTTTTGGTAATGAATACATACGAGGGGTAATAACAGTATGACATTACAGCGTGCTTGTCAGTGTGATTTTCAAGCACTTCCATCAGCCATTGATATAATATCTTGTCTGATCTCAAGTTCCTTTCATTGAGGGTTTTTGTGGTGCTTTAAAATGCTGGTTAGTAGCCTTTCTACTCTCCATGGCTGAATGCTCTTGATTTATGAATTGAGAGGATTCTGATACAAAGTACCTGCCATTTAAGCATATTTTGCTTTAATTTGATTATTGTGCTAACAGACTTTTCATGGGAAACAATTGAGGCGGTGACGTTTGTCTATTGCCTATTTCTGTTTCAGTTACAGAACACTCCTCAATTGTATGTTTCATTCACATGAGGTATTGCCTCTGGTATATGTTACTTTCCCTTGATGTCTTTTTCTTAGATCCAAATAAATCCTTGTCTGATTTCTCTATCCTATTACAATAGAAGGGGAGTATCCAGGAAGGCTGCCTTTGTCCTCACTTGTTAATCTCTGTGAGGGACTCCTCTAGAGGGTGCTTCAGAGCAGGATCCTGATTAAGGCCACCGTGTATCACCAGCTGGAGGATCTTCTCTCTTCCCATAACATGTATATGGAAGATGGGAAATGTAAGGCACACTATAGGTGTAGTTAGTATTTCTGTACCTCCCTTGAGTGACCTTCTACAGCAGTCTGTCAGGTTTCAGTGAAGTTTCAACACACCAGTTAGACTAGAGGGTGCTATCAGATGGGTCAAAAAAAACAGCCAAAAAAATCTGTCTTTCCCAACAGGAGTGACACTATTTTCTGTCTGCTAGAACTGGGAGGAGAAATAGAATCCTTTTGGACATTCCCCTCACTTTCCTCCTACAGACATCTCCCCCAGACTTCTGCTTTCCTTCATTTTGTGCTAGAAAACTCTTTTTCTGATGTATGCCTTTTTGTTCCAAAAATTCAGATAAGAATAAATCTTTGATATATTTGCTAGATTTCAAGTTACCTCTCATTTTTTACAGACATAATATGCTTTACAAGACCAATGGTTTTTGGAGGGATTTACGAGGGAGTGTAGCGACAGGACAAGGGGCAAGAGTTTTAAATTGGAAGAGGGGAGATTTAGATTAGACACCAGAAAGAAATTCTTTCCAGTGAGGGTGGTGAGACACTGGAACAGGTTGCCCA
>BJBW01009581.1:0-27331 GCA_004320125.1 Scolopax mira | reverse complement strand
TTGGAACTCAATGATCTTTAAGGTCCCTTCCAAATCAAACCATTCTATGATTCTAAAAGAAAACTCAGGACAAATTACATAGAAAATTACATCACTGTATTTCCTTTTGGATCTCTTGGTTGGTCTTGATTTTGTTGCAAGGAAGATGGCTTCAATTACAAGACCTAAAACCATTTCTGGCTTCAAGCAAAGAAGGCCAATCTAAGTCAACATCAGATTACCACTTTGAATTTTTTATTCAAATAGCTTCTCTTCAGTGCAGGGACTGAAGATAGAACCATCTGCAGTATTCCAGGCTCTTGAAGAAAAGAGAGTTTTATTGGAAATCTTTTAACATTACAGCTCTGTAATGTTCTGTAGTTGATTTCAGTGTAGTATTGCACAGTGGATTTGAGTGTCTCCAGAGGAAAGTTCAGCAAAATTAACTGGGCAACAGTTTGAGAGATTATTTCTATTATACTTTTGGCAGAATAGTGACTTTGTGTAGCACTCACTTGAGTTTACTTAAAGCACAGTCTGCCAGCAGTAAATTACATTACTTTTGGTATGTTTTCAGGTAGGTGAATTGTATCAATGGCTTGGATAAATCTGATAAAACACAGATATTAGATAAATATAAGGTAAATTCAGGTTGTTTGAGGCAAGAGACAGGTACAATTATTTACAATGTGTGGAAGCTCTCAGTTTTAGATTGGGGAGAGATGCTTTAGCACTTTTTCATAACTCTTGTACTCTATAACTACTGGTTCATATACAGAAAATAAATATCAAGTATTGGAAAACTTCTGAAGTTTTCCTGAAGTTCATGCTCCTTATAGAACCTTCCAGTCTGCTGAGTTGTTAGTACTACTTTTTAAGTGAGTCAAAGTAGTTTGTTTTTGTGATTCAGTATATTAGCATTGTAAATGCTTCCTTGTGTTTCATCAAGGAGTAACTTTTAGTGTACTTCTGTTTCTTAATTTGCTCCCCCATGGTTTGACCCCATCCCATCAGCCTGTGTCTATAACAGAGATTCTCAAGGATGGTAGTTTTTCTGTGTTTTCCTTGACAGAATGAGAAATCTTAAATAATCCCTTAGCTCAGTAGCATCTGGAAGATTTATAGTCAGTGCCACTACTGCATGGTAGTGCACTGACACTCAAGAGGTGAATAAGGTTTTGACAGTTTTATGGTTTCCCTGAGGTGCATGCTATCCACAGTTCTTTAATCCAATTATTGTGCACAACGTTCTTTTGACCACTTACTATCTATTTTGGAATTACTGTATATATAGTCAGCGATCAAGGCATTTTAGTGGTTTCCCACACACGTTTCCAGTGTTGAACTGGGAGAAATGATTTTTATGTTTATTTGTTCACTTGCTTTGGATAGAAGTGAACTCTGTTACATGTACGAATAGGCAGAGGTGGTCAGGTCTCATGCATTGTGGGATTCATGGCCGTCCCAAATCTAACAGTAGTACCTCTTTTATATGGTTTGGAACATTATGAATAGCTGCTGTTGCAAGATTTTCTGTCATTGGGAGACACCTGAACAGGCTGTTGCAGAATATCTTGGCTTTATTCATATTCCATCCCTGTATCTTCATTTACCCTTCAGAATATCTACTGTTGGTCTGTAGGAAATGAAAGAGTTTTTGAGGTGGTTTTAACTTAGATGAGTAACTCATTCCTTAGAGACTTTCCTCTTAGGGCAAAATATACCTACTTTGGCTGAAAAGTCACAGGCTGAAAAGGTACGTGTTGTAGGTCAGACCAATCAATTTCTTGGTAATGAGGGACCTATTTGCTGAACTGAGGCAAGGAAAGAGAGTTTTGGGGGGGTGTGGTTGCCTACTCAATTAAGCCTCCTTTCTGTCCACAAAAAAAAAAAAAAAAAAAAAAAAAGACTGCTATTTGGCAATGTCTTGTCTCTTTTTGGTTCTTTTTGACTTTTTTAGTTTCTTTTAAGCTGAACCTTCTTACAGTTTATAAAGAGCTTTTAAAAAACATTTCTCAAATCAAGGGCTACAGCTATGTATGGCAGTCTCTGTCTTGGAGTTTGCTGGGGTAATGGGTATGCCTTTCTTTAAAGGAAACATGAATGCGTTTGTAAAGAAGTTTCATATATATTTATCACTTCTCAGGGCTTACAGAAATTTTAGACTTACTTATTCTCATTGTTTTAAACAGCCCGAGATGTTAAAGAAATACTAGAATCATGCTGACAGTAGATTTTTAAGTCAATGTCGATTATGCAGAAGTTAATATAGAGACCTAAGAGAACTTGAAAACAGAGATATTTGTAAATTAAAAGTACAAGCATGAAAGAAAAAAATCAGGAGCAATCTCTGACATCAGTGGCTTTCTTCTTCATTCACCCTGCATTCACTCGAGCTAGAAAGGCATAACAACACCACTGCAGTCTCTCCTTAGCCATAGATTGACACAAACTCTATGGAATCAGACTTTCAGGCTCTCTTGCTCTGATGAAAGACTTCCCATCCCTCCGCCTCCTGGGATCAAACCTGGGGGAACAGGTTAGTCTTGTCCTCTTACTAGACTTCTGGAATAGCCTTATCAGTGGAGTTTTACTAAAGTATTACAATTATTTAGTAGTCGTAACACTGTTTGCTTGTCACTGATGCAGTCCTTGATGGACTTTTAGAATACATTTTCTCCTATTTTGCAGGTTACTTCCAAATACCTGAAAAACAAAATCTTAACAAGTGCACACTTGTGTAAAAGGGAACATTTATTCCATAAATAGAAAGTAGAATGCAGTGACTTATTCGTGTAAGACTCTGTATCAGAGATTTGTTGTGTCTTGGGTTAGGAAGAGGCCTTTCAGTTTACCAAAAGCCCGTAGTAGGCAAATCCTTCAGCGTAAGAAAAACATCCATCGTTTATGAATCTTGCAGGTACCATTTCTAGTGTGACCATTTGCATTATTAAACAACGAAAATATGTCCTCATTTCCTAGGAGCTATATTTACTGTTTTGTTCTATCTGTTTGCAAACTGACTTGGGAGTTGTCTGAAGGAGAAGAAGATACTGCTTGCTTAGGACCTTTGCTGTTGGAACACGCTGTTCTCCAGCCTTAAGTGCAATTTTTGCTGGTCGTGGTCTGCACCCAGGAGTTGCAGAAAGCTGAAGGCCATCAATAATTAGGGGAATAAACAGTGCAAAGTCACTGGTCCGGGAGGGGGTAGGTTTTTGATGTTTTGGCACGACTGAATAGTCAGGTGCTATTGGAATCAGCAGCTGCTGCAAAGTGGTGGGTGTTACGAGATGGAAACCATTGACTGTAGCACTGATTATCTAAACAGCTCTTTTGTACGCTGGCAGCAATGGAATTTCTCTTCCTTCCATTTTCCGAGTGACTTATTATCAAGTATGACAGCTTGTCATGTGTGATCATCCTCACATTTGCCCCGTGAGAACGGGTGCTCTTCTGAATACCCTCATCCCTTCCATCAACAGGGTGAAGCACAGGTTAAAATAAGAGTTTGTACTTGCATTTACTTGTTGCACTTGACTGTGAAGCAGGGGTTTGGTCATTCAAAGAGGCCACCTTAAAGGGAATGACAAGGCATTAGTGAGTGTCTGTTCATTAACCAAAAGGAGGAATAGTTTGCTCCTCTCTGGAATGTATTGTTCAGAGTGGCAAAGAGAGGCTGTTTGAGAAGGGATTTAAGAAAATAAATAAAATTAGTCTGAATATAGCGATGACGATCTAACTGTGTGGTTAAGTAAAATAGAATTAAACTGCCTCTCTGCTGTGCCCTTAAGCTGTTCACGTAAATAAATGTAAACATTTTACACTGACTCCTACGTTGGTCTAGAAAGATTTTTGTCTCTCAGAAATCTATTGAGTGCTGAGTTTTTAAGCATTGGCACATGTTCCGTGAGCTGATTCTGTGGATTTGTAACTTCCTTTTCAAATGTAGGAGACCTTGCAAGTTTATTGTCTAGAGTTTCTTTAAATACAGAAAATGCCCCATGTACTTTACTACACACATCTCTGTGTGGTAACTATGATCGTTGCTTTTATGGTTTTCACACACTCTAATACAAAAAATGGGCCATTATGGAGGAAAGGGGAAGGCAATACAACACTTAAAGTAAGTTCAAGCAGATTTAGAGATAAAGAAAAGACCACCGAATTATGATTTAGTGTCTTCAAAACAGGAATAAAGGAAGACATGCTAGAAAGCTACACTGGGTGTTGCAGGACTTACCTGAAGATTTGGATGGGAAATACAAGTGGTGAGGAAGAAATGAAGCCAGATGGTACCAGTATTACACACATAAATCCTTTCCTTTTTCATTTTCTTCATCTGAGTGAAGAACATCTGTAGAGTGGAATGATGTCTAGATGCCCAAGTAGAACTGTAGGCAGTTGGTGTAGGTGCAGAAAGGGTGAGATAGGTTTGAGATAGATCAGTATTTGGGTGCGTTAGTAAGAAACTGTGGATATAAGAACGTTAATTGAAGGTCATCCAGGAGGTAGTGTTTAAATCATGATGGCACGAGAGAGCATGAAGTCCAAAAAAAAGCATTCTAAGGCATATTCAGAAGTAGGAGAGCTAAAAAAATGTGGTTTGGGGTAACACAGTCACTAGTACTGTTGAAAGTAGCAGAACGCAGAGCTCATGAAGACTGGTAATTTACCAAGAATTTAGGGAAGGAAAAAGCTGGAAGGAAGATTTTTGTGGTCAATTTTATTGGTTTATTTATTCACTAGAGGAGTAAGTTGATGTAAAATGAACTTATGTATTTGCGTGGGTATAACATAGACCTATATTATTTCTAAGTAGGACATTTTAAAGAACTGAAATAAAGGAAGAAGAAAATTTCAGTGGTAGCTGTTGATTCAGTGATGTTTGGTGAAAATAAGTAGTAATGGAACAGTTTTTGTAGTGTGCTTTAAGAATTGGATTTGAAGACATGCTTGAAAGCTGATACAAGAAATAAAGATTAGCAAACCCAAAGAAAAAGCAGCTAAATAGCAAGAGTTTTAAGCAGATTTTTAATCTACTTGATTAAAAATCAAGCTTATGCCTATGGCTGCTTTGTTTTGGTGTAGTTTAATAATGAGTATAGCAGTTTTAATTGCTGCTTATTTATGTGCCTTAAATTTAAGACAAGTTTGTTATTAAAGCCGTTATATATTCTGTTTGTTGCTTTACAGGTCTAGGTTTTTAAAAAATCTATTGATATTTAAAGCACCTATTCTGTCTTGAATAGGCTTGGAAGTTTATGTGTTTCTGGATTCATATAATATAACTTTTGTAATAAGTGCCCTTAAGGTATCATACATTTTATGTTTCTGTCTGAAATAGAATTTTCACCTTGAATTACTTTATAGTTAATATTTCAATATCTATTACCTACCTTATTTGAAATACTATATTTGAATAATTTCCTTTGTTTCTTTTAGGGACTCAACAACAGCTTATGGCACAACCTGCTTCAGAGAAAGAGGCTTTGGAGAAGATTAAAATAGAAATCGAGGAGGAGCTGAAACGACTTGATGAAGAAATCTTGGAAGGTGCTCTTCATATTTTCCTATTTCAATCCATAATCTCTATGCACTATCATGGTGGTTAATTTGTAACAGGTCCTCTAGTTAAAGAGATTTTTGGACACATTGAATCTCTTTACCCTACTTCCCCCACAAGTTTCTACACATTGTCAGGTGAAGTAAAATAGTTAAACATTACCATTTGGAGTGATGGAGTTAAGCCAAAGCAAACAATTGAATGACATTTAATAGGTTACTATAAATAATGAGATGTAAGCAGCCCTTAAACTGCTCCAGTTGATGACAGAAGTTACATCATTCCTCAGCAGCTAACACTCAGAGGAGCGTGGACTTAGACCATCAAATTTCTCACTTCCACAATGTCTGTTTTTCGTTACGTGCTTTGACCTGTAGATGTGACTTCTATAGGAGTTGGCAAGGGATGGTTTGGAAACCATTTTTGCAGTGAGTTGCAAGTTGGAAATCTGCAGTAGAAAGGCTTAGATCTGTTTACGTTTATCCATATGGACCTTTCTTAGAAGTTTTAAACTGAGAAGAAAAAGGTGATATGAACAAAATATTATTTTTAAGAATGCTACTCTAGTACTGCTGCAGATATGTCCACGTGTGGGGAAATTTTACCATAGAAAAGAAGTTCTCCTGCTGCTCCATCAGGGTTGGCATCAGCTTAAAATTGAGAATAGTTGCAGATTCAGCTAACTTGCTGGTTAGGATGCAGTTGTGAAATAAAATCTGGAGGGGAAATGTAGCTCAAAGTACCACTTCCAGAATATATTTGGACCATGCTTGCTTTACTACAATTTGTTCATAGCTTGCTTTGACTATAGAGTTGGGGTTTCTTTGTGAACTCATGTGAACTGTGTTGACTGGTGGGATAAGAAATCTGAGACTGTTGATGTTCTTTTATGAAAAACTATTATATTTTGGTTTGTATACTTTTTTTCTCTCAGCATTTACCACTACAGGATTTGACTGCCACACTTCCCCAGTGTTCAGTCCTGCCAATCCAGAGAGCTCCATAGAAGACTGCCTGGCTCATCTGGGGGAGAAAGTGTCCCAGGAATTGAAAGAGCATCTGCACAAAGCACTACAGACCTTGCTTAGCAAGTGAGTTTCCATTTGCTTTTTCAAAGGGAAAGTGTTTCTGTTTGCATTGTGACTGCTGCTGAAATGCTAAAGATGGGACTACAGTTTGAATTGCATTTCTTTCTTTTTCAATACCATCCTATGATTCTATGTCTCTGACCTGGATTTCACAGCAAAGGTGCCACGTAACATCTGACCAGGCAGATGAAGGTGCTTGTCTCTTTTTTCATGAGTCATCCAAGGGGAAAGTACACCCTGCAACTCACCAGTTAACTTTCAGAAACCAGTATGTACACTGTCTGCTACTTTATGCAGTTCCTATGGGGGTCAAAAAGTAAGCTCAGTATTGTGTACACTAACAATAATTTAACCACAGAAGAGAGTATGCGGGGTACGAGCTCCTCCTTAAGAGGCAAAAGATGTGCTAGTGTGTTCTCCCAGAAATGGCAGAAGCTTATCTGCTGTTGCAAGCCAGGCATTTGGCCCCTGTGACCTTAAAAACTTGTACTCAGTATCTTCCAAAGAGCTGAGGTTTAGATAAATACCTCACTGCACACTACAAAAACAGACCTGGCGACAAGTTGGAAAATTAGCAGCAGGCCTTATGACCCATCCTTTTTGTGTGCCTAAACTGGTGAATTGAAATAACAGCGGTTTTAAGTTTAAATGTCTTAAAGGTTTTAGATAATTGGCTGGCTGACTGACATTGAGGGGTCATAACTGGTGCACTCTAGGTTGATTCTTTTTGGGAAAATTCCCGAGATGAGATCTTTGACAATTAAGTGGTTTTTAGCCTGTTAGTAGCCTGATGTTCTAGGCTTCTTGTGTTTTGTATGGGAAAATGTTTGCATTCTAAGTATTTATTTTTTTATTTATACATGTACATACATACATATAAAGTCTGAAATGCCTGTGACAACATGTTGACATGCATGCCTTTTCATAAGGCAAACTAGAGCTACCATTTAATCTCTTGCTAATATCCTTCCTGCAGCTGTTGTTGCTCTTCTCATCCCACTGATTGATTTGGATTAACATTTTAAAGGAACTAATGTACAAAGGAAGTTAAGAGAATGCACTTAAAATGACAAACCCAAACTACATTTTCCCCAGTGTGTTTAAACTCTGTTCTCTTACCCATGTTTGCTACAGTAGTGCTATTTGATGCAATATTTATGTATTTTGCTTGTATTTTCCTATCCTCTGGTCTGCATATATACAAGTCTGTTATGGTACAGCAGGCTGTTAGATCATGTCAGTTCTTGGTATTTGTTAAGCAGCCTTCTGTCCAATACCAGATACTGCTATTTCCCTTAAACTGAAGTCTGAACAAAATTACCTTTTGTCATGATCTGACTCAGGACAACTTCTTTTGAAGCAGTACATGCTCTGCTGTCACTTGGCAGAAAGTCTTTATTGTTACTGACTCTAAGATACTGCATGATCTGGGAGGAAAGAGTGTGGAGGAGAGGGATTTCATCATCCCCATTCAGAGAAGAAGAGATGTGATAAATCTGAAATAGAAAAAAAATAGATAAATTTACATATCTGCTGAAATATGAAGGGCTTTTTGTGATCAGAACTGCTGTTTCTTGCAAATAAAGGCTTCAACTCTAACATAACGTTGCTGTGTTGGTTCATAGTCCATATTTATAAAAATTTTACTCTGCATTGGCATCTATCTCATGTACGGATTTCATAGTGGAATTTTTTTTTCTCTTTAAAATCTTATAATATAAAAAATGATATGTGGGAGCTTAGAAATTTTGATAGTGTATCAGAGAACCTACTTATCTAATGTTCTTTAAGTTGTAGAATATCAAATTATATGAAATTGTGTAACTGGGAGAAGATAATACCTTCCTGACCCTGTCTGGTGCTGGTGCTTTCTGTCCTGAAACACAAGACTTACTAACTTTTGAAAATTATTTACTGTAATACATGTGAAAATATTTTGTTCTCTGGAAGCTGGAAATTTTATTTTATTCTTATTCTTTTGTTTCCTTTTATAACTTTCAGTGTTGGTTTAACTTCTGCAGGCCGGTGACATATCAAGAATATCGAGAGCGCACACAAGAGACAGCTGCCCACGCCAGTGGATGGAACAAGGTACCAAATAAGTGACTTTCACTTTGATATCTCTCACATCTATTTGATTTCCGTAGTGGTTTTCTTCCTTACGCTTCACAGAAGACCAAGAATAAAAAGAACCCACTTCTTTTTAGTATGACGTAACTTCCAGTCTCAGAATGGTAGATGTGGACAAAATAAGTAGTTTTGAGATGATTTAGAGAGAAGTTACCTAATGGAAGCATTAGGTCAATCATCTTTTATTATTGTAAAATTAAAAGTTAGAGTTGTTGGTTGACATAATTTAAAAAAAAAAAATCTTTTTAAAATTTCCAAGAAAGATTTCTTTAAGAGTTTTGTAATGAAATCTGTTTTCATAATATTTCTATCCTTTATCTTTGCTCCCATCTCAGGTTCAAAAAAGCACTAAATATGGCAAAAATAGAAATTGATAATATCTTCATGATATTTGAATTGTTCAGAAAACATAAAGATGGTATGCCTACCTTGTCTCAGTAGTAGTTATCTCAAATGATATGAAGCTTCTTTTTAAAGCAATATGCAAATCTGTAAATGAAGTATCATATAATAGTTTTATCTGTTTCTAGATTTATCTTACTTTATTCATTCAAATTCATCATCTTATTCATTCTGTGGTGGGCTCAGTGGGCATCAGGATAAAAGGATTAAATAGCTGTTTGCAAATTTAGTCACAAATTGAGTGCTAAAGTTTAGTCTTAAATTTAAAATAGAAAAAAAATAATTTCCCCCCCTTTTT
Source organism: Scolopax mira (assembly GCA_004320125.1). Classification (NCBI taxonomy): domain Eukaryota; kingdom Metazoa; phylum Chordata; class Aves; order Charadriiformes; family Scolopacidae; genus Scolopax; species Scolopax mira. The sequence continues at coordinate 17,871 of BJBW01009581.1, read as the reverse complement.
ACGTTTTTTTTTTCAACAGAAATACTTTTCCTTAACTAGATTTCCCTGCTCACTTCACAAACTTCATCACCTACCCAAGGGTGAGGGCCCTTTTAAAGCAGTTTATTAAACATTTCTTGACGAGTTATTGCCTGTGGCTCCAGCAATTACAATTGGGGTGTGTGTTCTTTCCATGGATCATCTTGTGGTTCACAGCATTTTCGTTTAAGCAGCCATTAAATCTGATTATCAAGAGGGTGGCTTAAGCTAGCACATTTTACTTTTCAGTTGGCAAAAGCTAAAAAGGAGCATGACACCAGTCGTGGTGGCTCAGTTGGCAGGGGAGGAGGTGGATGGAGCTTGTCGGTCACCTGCTGTGTCTCCATATGCTATTGGTGCACACCCCTTGAAGATACAGCCCTGGGTAGATGGTTCAGCTGCATTTTTAGGGGTTTATGGTTTGATTAGGATTTCAGCCTTCCTTGATTAGGTTTGTGCAGCCCCTGTGGCTAGTGGATTTTGGTCCCCGACAGCGCGTTGTTGAGAATATCATCCAGGAGATGTCTTTGCTTACCTGAAACTCACTGTTGCTACAAAACTTACAGTCCACAAGCAAACCAGAATGGAAATTTTGTAAAAGAAGACAGCATCTGTCTGTGTTGTTTTCGTGGTGGCTTTCGTGGTGCGTCAGGAATGCCCAGCAGTTCCTTTAATAATACTTGTTTGGAGGAGATAGAATACATTTGTGTTGGTTTCATTTCCTTTTTAAATTCCTTTATCATCTTTAATCGGAATCGTGTTTTATAACAGAATAGATGTAGAAATCTTTCCTCCAGCCTCAGCCCTAGCTTCATTGTCACTCTAAAGCAGAAGCTGCTACAAAAATAATTTTAAAAAGTAGCTATAAATAGACGAAGCGTTAGGTCTAATTAGCAGGCACACAGCAGCAAAACCAGGCTGTGCTGGTCTCAAACTTGTGAAAATCTGAAGGATTTATATTTAAATTGACTCTGTTGGGAGAACTGAAGCTTGCTTTCTTTTTATGACTAAATAATAAGAAAACCTACAACTAGCTGAGCCAGCCAAACAGAAGAATGAATCGCTCCCTGTTACGTGCGTTCCATATCCTATAGGTTCCCGGGCGGAGCAGAAATTGAAGATGCAGAGCAGCTGTGCTGTGGCAGATGTCAAAGGATTAAAAATGTGGAAATACCTTTTTTAATCTGTGCGGTTTTTGATCGGGACCAGTAGAAATAACACAGCTGAAACTGGTAGATGAAATGTGTTCTCCTTTACGTGTAAACTGTGTCTGTTTTGCTCAGCAAGACGCTCCTCTTGCACTCAGTAGCCTATGAACTAGTGTATAAAAATCTCACTTTGAATTTCTGAGCCTCTGCTGTTGTAGGTACTTATTGTCATACATATATAAAAGCCCCACCAATTTAATATGTTGGGTGTGGTGCACTCGGAGCCACACTGATCACTTAAAGGCCTGGTATCTCTGTGGCACCCAGCAGACTCAAAGTAGTCTTTGCAAATATTCCCTCATGTTAGATGTATGAGAGAAAGAGATGTCTTCACCTTATATTTGAAATAAGGCTCTTTAAACCAAAACCACCTCAAACTTGGGGCAAATTATATGTCTGTGATAAAAAATTGAATTACTCCACTGTTGATTTTATATGCTTTTGCTTAAAATTGAGTACTATATACATACTCCAAAATACACAATCCCATTATTGTGGTAAAAGAACAACAAATACTGATATTTTGCAGGCATCTTGATATTGCATTTTTACTGATTAATGGGGCCAGAGAATAGTAAAACAAAAATGTAAGAAATAATAATATAAAGAATAAGATTAATTTTATGTTGAGATAGTCAAAAGGCACATCAAAATGGCAATTACTTTGAGTAGCTTCTTCAAAGTGTCTGAACTCCTTTTGTAGTATTTTTTTTTTGCATACATTTGAATTTGTGATGTTGTGCCATGAAATTGCAAGAGTATAAATCACAGACATTTTCCATTTAGACAATTAATGGGAAATCTTCTGACAGTAAAGTTGTTGTGGGTTTTTTTTAAATGATTCCCTAGAAGTTTTCTCCTGCCAACTATTTTCTGGCCTGCTGTGCTTGATGCTGTGTATGTTTTTCTTCAGTCAAAATATAAACAGCCCCTGGCATTCCTTTCCAGGCGTACTGATGGAAGGGAATTGCTGTTGCTTTGAATTACTAAGGCTATGTTTTTACTTTGGTCTAGATAAATCTCATCCCCACTCACCTAGCTACTCTTATGGAGGGAAAAGCTATTGCTCACCTTTATGGAAGGGCTGTGAAGGTAATTTCTTTCGTTAATTTAGGGACAGCACCATGCAAACCCTTTCCTCCTGGTCTCAAAGGTAGAAGTGTCAATAATGTCAGCGGGAGAGGAAAACCAAGGGGTGTCTGTTGGTCTGCATGGGATTAGAGTATGAATTTGGTCCCTCACTCCTGAGGCCTGCGGAGGCTTGCTAAATTTGGGAGAAGTGGATGGATTAGTTGGCAAAGGAAGAAGGCAACAGTCATGTTCATCATGCCAACATTGGAGCTCTCTTCATTTCCTAAGCAGCCTTTTTTTCGCTTTTGTTTCTCTTGCCTTCAGCTTAAAGCAAATGTCAAGTATTTTGAGATCTCAGTGTTCATACTGTTGTAGAGTTATGTGGGTGTGCCCAAAGCCTCCGAAAGATGCCTTGGCTTGAGAGAATGCTTTTTCTCAAGCATTGAGAAAAAAGATTGATGTTTCTTCTGACACTTACCTCACCTCGACCTGCTCCTTATGTTTGTGTGCTGTAAGCTTGCACCTCTTCTGCCTCTGAGTTGAGATTAATTACAAGCAACTCAAAAAAACCCCAAGGCTTTTAAAATTAAAGCACCATCTTGTTCCTATTATAGTGAATGCAGTGTTAACTGCTCAGTACTATAACCTGTCTGCCATGGTATTGGACTCTTTCAGTTGTTAATCAGCAGGAACTCTTAAATTTATCAGGTTGCAGGCATTGCTAAGGTCTGCATCTGTTTTCAGTCATCTATCTCAGTGTTGCCTAGAGCATCTCTCTTATGAGAGAGGTTGAGGGATTTGAGTCATTTTAGTCTAGAGAAGAGAAGGCCGAGGGGGGATCTGATCAATGCCTTTAAATACTTAAAGGGAGGGTGTCAAGAGGACGGGGCTGGTCTTTTTTCACTGGTGCCCAGGGACAGGACAAGAGGAAATGGGCACAAACTTGAGTATAAGAAGTTCCCTCTAAGCACGAGGACGAACTTCTTAACTGTGAGGGTGGTAGAGCCCTGGAAGAGGCTGCCCAGAGAGGTGGTGGAGTCTCCTCCTCTGGAGACATTCAAAACCCACCTGGACACGTTCCTGTGCAACCTGCTCTGGGTGGCCCTTCTCTGGCAGGGGGTTTGGACTCGATGATCTCCAGAGGTCCCTTCCAACCCCATGGGATTCTGTGACTCTATTGTGAATTTTACCATTCTCAAACCCAGCCTATTTTTCCTGTTCAGCTTCCTCCACCTTTGCATCCTAAAGTGTGATTTGTGGGAATAGTGATGGAGGATATTTACAGAAATGAAAATGGGGCCGAAGGAGGAGGAGACTGGGACAGGAAGGGAGGCATTTGAAGTTCAGCCCGAGTGGTAGTATTAGATTGCATCTACCTTGTGCAGCTGACAAACAACATTCTTATTTGCACAGTGAATAGATAGGCAATGCAGTTGTCACAAACTAGGTGCAGTAAAACTTACAAATATTTTTCTCCTGTATGGTAACAGCGCTTTTTCAGATGCTAATGGCTTCGATTCATGCCAGTTTCCTGACGCTGCATATAAACTTTGCCCAGAGGGCCACTTGCCTGCTCTAGGAGAATACATTTAGAGTTTAAAAGTTCAACTGCATGCTGTTTAGGCAAACAAAAACATATTTCCAGAAGGAAGTGTCTGGAAGTGTATAATAGGAATGAGGTGGGTTCACAGAGTCTTGCATCTTCTAGAGTAATTCACATTGCTGGAAGCTGAGCATTCAGTTAAAGACAAAAGGCTTGGAAGAAGGAATGGGAGTAGGAAATGAAGGAGGGAATTCTGTACCTGTTAAATTTGGTGTAGGAGGGAGAGTTTTAACATGGAGAGGGGGTTGTGTTTGTCACTTTAAACACATAATGTTATGCTGCTGGGAGGAGCTGTTTCTCTCTGTCCTGTCTGACAGCCAAGTGTGAACTTCAAAGAGACTGTCTAGTGCAGTGTATCTATTCAGGAATGTGTATGAGTTTGCTGTTTAAATGCAATTTGGATGCATATCCCTTCAAACTATTTATAACGTTGCATCTTTCCACTTCTGGGGTAGCAAGTTCTGCACCTATTCTGTTTCTTTATCTGAATCTTGAGATGGAAAAAAATGGGGCTTAAGAAAGCCCTGCAGTCCTGTTCAGTGAAACTCTCAAGTTAGGCTCTGGCATTTTGCTTATCAGATTAAGTGCTTCTTTCTTACTGAATTGTATTATGTTTCTGCCTCGTGTCTTCATAAAAATGAAGAGTATAGTTCTTTGGACTTGTAGATTGAGACCTTTTCTGTGCACCACAAGAATTCTTCCGTTTTACCTACACGGTGATATTGATAATGCTTTCGGTATTTATTCACAATCCTTGTTTGTTGAAGGTCTTGGTACCCCTGGTTCTGCTACAACAATTTCTGATGGAGTTAACCAGACGGGGCCAGGAACCACTGAGCGCGCTTGTGAACTTCGGGGTGACCTATCTAGAAGACTATTCTGCAGACTATATCATTCAACAAGGAGGATGGGTAAGAAGACAATGTTTGATTTTCATACTTTGTTCAAAGCTTAGTATTTCTAAATGTGATACTATCCTTAACAGGAGTGAATGCTAAGAGAGGTTGCTAAAAGTAAGCAGATGAAAGAAGGAATGCCCCAGAAAAAAGTCAGAAAAAAAAAAAAGCAGGAGGTCAGGACCATGTAGTTGGAAAGGGATCTTGGGCAATCATCTGTTTCATCCCTCTGCCCCAAGGCAGAACTGACTTTTACCCATTCATTTCTGATGTTGACATTAAAGACCTGTGTGATTGGACTCCACAGTTTCCCCAGGCAGTCTCTTCCAGTCCCTTGCATATCTGGCTTGTTGGATTGCTGTTGAAATTGAAGAGGTCCTCAGATGTCTAATAACAACTGCTTTTCACTCGCTGTGCCTTAAGATGCTAATTTGTTGCTATATGGTGAGGTTTTGTTTGTATGTTCTTTCCTGTAAATATACATAGAGAATTGCATTTAGAAACAAGCACCTGTCGCAAGAGATACTGTGGCTGAGAGGCTTTTTAATATTATCTTCATACTCTGGTGACTGCTGGAAATGGTATATGGGTATTTTTCCTCTAAAATTTCAGAGGGTTTTTTTAGCACATAAGTAATTGGGGAGCACTTCACACAGAAACTTCAGTAGATACTAATTTATTTTTATGCTAAGTGACAAAATAGCTAATGCATGTCAGATTTTATAGCTGTATAGGGGCGTGGATAGAATGAGCAATCAAGATTCCTTTGCGCTGCAATTCCCTGTGGAAATCTTCAATTCATGGTAACCAATGTTCCTGAGTCATGGCACGCTGAGAAAGTTTCATTTAAAAATACATCCCAGAGGCAGCTCTCAGCCAATGAGCTGGGTCTTGAAGGTAGAATTGTGCTAAAGGAGGCTGAGCTTTAGATTACTGGGTTTGGGAAGCAGACCAGACTTGAATGGAATTAATCTGGGATTAGTGAAATGGCTCCAGCAAGTTGATTTATTCTAAAAAGAAAAGCTCTTCAGGAAAACCCAGTGGTTTTAAAAAAAAAAAAAAAAGTGCTAGTAGGAAAAATCTCATTGTCAGCTTCTCGTATTTCAGAGCTCTACCTGAGTTGTTTGGGGGGTTTTTTAAGAGTAGTTTGTTCCAGAATTTTTGCACGGCAGCACCTTCCCATATTCTTTCCCTTCCTGGTGATGGTGGAGAATGGTTTTCAGAGCCTTTGGGAGGGATTATTTGTCTTTAATGGACAGAAACACTACCAGCATGCAGCCCTTAGGCACTCACCTTTCAAAGTATTTTCATCATAGAGAAGGTCCTTACTCACAGCTTCCAGACAGAGGGACGTCAGCGCTGTTTTGCTTTGCTGCTTTTTCCTTTTTTTAACCTCAGAAGAGGCTGCAGACTGTTCTCTAGCCCCTATTGGAGGCCTGCTGTAAACATACTTAATACAGCATTAAAGCCTCTCAAAACAAGCTTCTACGGGAGGGGGCTGTGCTTTGTGTTTGTGTGACTGTATGTACAGATCTGGGTAGTCGGTGTTTTCATGGGCTACCAGCTTGTCTGTATACATCCAGCCAGGCATAAAATCAGCCTGACATAAGCAGTACAGCAAACAAGCCAGAGCTATTTTTGAAACAGCAGAAGAGGCGAGGAAAGAGACAGGGTGATGAAAATCCTTTCCAGCCCAATTCCTGGGGCTGCACTAACCCTTTGTGAGTTGCTCTGGGGATGGGGTCGGGCCTTGTGGGTTTCCTCAGAGGAAGGCAATATATGCTTCTAATGTTTTACTATTTTTTTCTTTCTTTCTTTCTTTCTTTTTTCCTTGTAATGAGAACGTACATTTTCACCGAGAGCCGAGCTTCTTGGTTTCTTCTGGAATTTGTGGGAAGTGGTTCTGGGATTGGCAGTGCTGGGAGCAGGGTGTGGGGCGAGGGTGGGAGAATGTGTGTGTTTCTGAGAAGGGCTGGGGGAGAGCTGCCGGGCAGGCTGGTAGCCATCAGGCAAGTGTTTTGCATTTTTTGAAGAGAAGCATCTGCCACCGGGGCTCTGTGTGCTGGATCAAGTTTGCTAGAGCCATAAGGGCAACGTGTAAACCTGGCTGTCTCTGGTGAATTATGTTGCTGTGACAATAAGAGGTTCAGTTTTTGTGTTATTCCAGAGCAGCATGAGACAGGTCTTTCCTACAGCTGCTAAGGGCTTACTTAAAACTGAGAAGATACCAGAAGAGCTCTTTATTTTTCATGGCTCAGGAGCAGAGGAGAGCTTCACAGGAGGCAGCTTTTCAGGGGCAGAGCTTTTACAGAGCTGTGTCATCTGGTGGGACCACTCTCTGCATCGTGCTGTGCAGCCAGGAGGTGGCTGGAAGAGCTCCTGAGGGTTCCGCATCGGCGTGAGACTTCAGCTTGTTTCTGTGGGCTCGGGAGGCTTGTCAGTCCAGGAAGGCATCTGATGGAGGGTGGTGGACAGTAACTAGAAGCAAGAGAATAAAGGCTGATAAATTGGATAGCTCTGCAGTAGATTTCAAGAGATTGGGGTGGCTTGTGAGGAATGGAAAATTGGGGATAATAGAGGTAGGAGCCTCTGAGATGAGAAGTTGCTTTTTAATTTTTCATCCCAGTCCTGGTGATGAGACGATGTGTTGAAACAGGGAATGTTCCCTTCCCATTCTCCCTCCAGGCACTAAAATTGTAATGTGGTTAATTTTCCGTGGGAGGGTGGGCCTGGGATGTAACGGAGAGGATGCCTGGCATATTTTTATGTTCAAGTGCATACAATATTTTGATACTTTGATTCTGGCTGTTGTGTATGCTGTTCCCCTTCCCCTTGGTCTGTTTTACTAGTTTAGGGTGAAAGTCTTCCAAGTAGGAGTGTCTGCAGTGCACTGTGTATTGTGTTTGGATGCAGCTGTCAACATAACCATGAATGAAGAGATGAAATGACTACTCCATCTAGTTTACAATCTCTTAGATTTGCAGGAAGATGCAAGTTGAATTTGGAGGACCGTGGGAAAGCAAGGAAATCTTCCTTCTGAAGAGCCTCCCCCTTTCACTAATTTCAGTGTCAGGTTTGGCTCCAGTTCTTACATTTACTGTGCTTGACTTTAAGTTTTAATATCATCTCTCTTTTGGAACAAAAAGCCTGTTTGACATTCCAAGTTCTCTAAATAGACACATATCTTCTTTTCCCTGTTTTGAACCCAAATGGTCGTACTAAGATCTTGTTCCCTTACCATCTTGAGCCATTGCAAACTAATTCCCTGCCTGATTTTGCAGTAGTTTCTTCTCTTTCCCAAAACCAGCTGACACGCAGTGTACATCCTCTCCCCTCCCCTTTCCTCCTCTGCCCACCCTCCTCCTCCTCTCCCCTCCCTTTCCTCCTTGTCCCTCCCCTCCCTTTTCACTCTGTCTGACTTCTCCAGGGCTGGATGCTGCTGCATCACAAGCACTTCTTGGTCTCCTGGAAAACTGCACAGTAAGGCCAGTCCGTTGGTAAGGATTATTTTTTTCCCTCTTCTTTTCCCACCCGTCCTCCCAAATAATTTATTTCTTCTCAAGCACTGCAGATCCTGTTTTCCATGGTTAGATTTATCTATGTTGAAGTAGTCTGGGAGGAAAAAGTATAAGATTAGTTGGAAGCTGCTTTTTTAATTATTCTCAGATTCACATTCATGTTATCAGCCCTTCTGCTTTTCCCTTGTTTGACAGAGGTGAAATCAGTGCATGCAATCGGTGTTTAGCAGTATTCAGTTAATAACCTTTCTTCTCTCAATAAGAGGCTGGTGTTTGTTTTTGTGACCAGTAGCTGAAATTGTCTCTGCCTTCCCGGGGTTCTTGTCTCCTGATGCTCAGATATGGATTAGAAGTTAACTAGTTATTTGCTCATAATGAAGAAAGTAAAAGTAAATTTGCTTGAAATATGCATCGCAGTTTCATATCTCAGCCTTAGAAGAGCTGTTCTTGGTTTCCAGTGTTTTGTCTTGGCCTTTTCTGCTGGTTTTGACATTTTCTTTGCTGCTAGTGATTGAGTGATTTCCGTGCTAGAATCTGTTAACAATCTGGAGAAGAAAAAGAGCAAAGAGACACACTTGCCACCCCCAGGAAGCGAGGCAGGCAGTTTGTGCTACCAGAGATTAAAAACTCCTTCTGCAGCACTCCAGGTGTCTGCCTTGAGAATGACAATGCAGAAATGGAGAGACGTGCTCCACTGGAGGAGAGAGCAGTAAGTTTAATAGGGTAGAGATACAAGAAAGGGCAAACTAATTAGAGAAATCCTAGAAAGGAGTTTTCTTTTCCAAATAATTATACTTTACATTTGTATCGTGGACCACAGCAGCAAAACATCCACTTTTATTTGTAGGTGACTTCTTTGGTTACAGTAATAGATTTTTTTCTTTTTTAGGCACTGTGGCTCAATGAGAAGGAACTTAGATAGTCAAGCAGCAACTAGATTTCCTTTCTTGTTTTTTTTTTCCTTCCAACAACTTCAAATCAGTCTGTCTGAAGAATTGCTCTCTAAATAACTGAATTTACTTCAATGTAAACTGCTAAGACTGAAACCTCAAAGGGTGTTGCTTTGGTGCTGAGTCTCTGCAGGTAGTAGAGGTTATGCTGGAGGGCAGGGGAAGGAATAGGATCATTCCTTTTTTTAAACTTTTTTTTTTTTCCTTATAAAAATGTACGGTCCTACTTGCAGACTCCGCTCTATTTTTCACGGCTTCACCGATCTTGACAGTTTCACAAAGATGAATGTGAAAGGGTGTTAAACCTGATAAAAACCTTTGCTTTTCTGTCAGCATTTCCTCCTGTACTTCATCGTGCTCTTTTTTGGGGAGATTTCATGTTGGTCTGTTTCCTTGGCAGAGGGGCGGAATTCAGGAAACACAGATTATTTTTTTTCCCTCAAGGTGGCACTCCTCTCTGACCTGTATACAGAATTTTTGCTTTTACTGGGTAAAAATCAAGATCTGGGGTTTATGGGTGGCTTGCTGGGCTGCACAGTTTTTCTGGGGGCTTTTTAGCATTTTTGGAGATGAGTTCTCTATGAGTTGTCTGTCCTGAACAGACTTAACTGCAACCTGCCTGTGTATACTTCTAAGAACTGAAGCAGAGAGACCAGTTGAGCTTTTGAAAACACTTAAACCAAACTTAAAGCAAACCCTAGAAGAATCCACAGGGGTCCACAGCAATTAAGCATAGTCATTTTGCACACATCTGCTCTTCTGAGCTTACAGGGCAGGGCTTTCAAGATGCAGTAAATACCCTGTTGGACAGTCACAGCCATTATCTAATGCTATCTCCGTTACAGATTCAATGTGTGCTACTATTCCTACTAGTTTTTAAGAAAAAAAAAAGTTACTTTTATCTTTGAGACATCCAGAGTTTAGATTTTAATATTTATTTCCACCAGAAGCAGCTTTGCATAAATCAGGCTGAAATTATTATTCTGCGAAATAAGGATGTGTTTTTTCTTACACGGAGTTAAAAGTCTTTGCTGTTTACCAAAAGTAACTACTATAGTTTGTAAGTCAGCTTGTTTCTTTACACTTAATAACAGGCCTATTAGAAAACCATGAAAAACAGTATTGTCATCATGAGAGTCAGTTTCCAAGTCTTGTTTTGTTTTGTTGTGTTCGTTGTCTTTGAAGTCATAATTGAAACTTGACAGGTGTTTTTAAGCAGCAATTTCCTGCTATACCTTAAAGGTTGTTGGTGGTGTGAATCCACTGCCACGAGTGATTTTCAGCAAAATTCAGATTACTGACAGTGGCAGGACTGCAGCTGAATCCGAACTGATGGGTTCTGCTCATTGGAAGACCTTTTGGAGATTTTTTTGGATTATTCTGTTACCAGTTTACAGTTGTTTAATGGAGCTCACCCTGTAGGTTGCTACAACCTATCCTGAGGGCTGGTCTAGCACATTTCTTAGGAGTGCCTTCTGTCACTTGTAGAAGTTCAAATGCCACCTTGACAGCATGAAGTTGGTGTTCTCCTCAAGGCTGCCTCATCTGCTGTGCTCATCCTTGGGTTCTAACCAAGAAGGTTGGGATCAGGAGGGAGTCTCCCATCCCACAGTTAAAAAATAGGAACTGATTTTTCTGATCTGGAGCAGGAGACTCTCCCCTTACAATAAACAAAGCAGATAAACAAAAGTTTCCATACGTTCCTTATTTACAGTTCAGTCTCAAGTGTAGGGCTTATTTAAGGCATCAGGTTATTAAAAATCCTTCCATCCTGTCCTGAATTAATCTGTCTGTGGAAGCTTTGCTTCTGGGTCATCAAGAGAATTGTCCTAAATGTCATTTAGTTTTTATTGCAGCTGCTTTAAAAAAATAAAAAGAAAAAGGAAAAAAAAAAACAAAACCAAAACAACAAAACAAACCACCCAAAACCAAAAACATGCAAACCTCAACTAAATCAGCACAAAATCCTATCTTTATCCTCTTGACATTCTGAATTAACTCTTAACTCAGCTCAAGAAATATTAGTCACATATCCTAAATAATGCCTATTACTGTCTGGCTTTTCAATTAAAACTTCATAAGCTTTTAATGAAAAAGCAGTGAAATTACCCAGTGATGCTCAGCAGGTTAACTTTCCCCCAGGTTTCTCAACCTCGGGTGATCTCTCTCTTCAAGCTTGGGGACTTGTGTCCCCGAGGCACTGACATGGAACTTAAATTGCCTGTAAAGACAGAAAGGAATCAGCCAGGGTTTGTAAAGCTCTGATTTATCGGGAGACAGGGACTGATAACTCTTTTGAGGTCAATCCAGTCCATACTGCGTGAGAAAAGGAACCATAAAGTGCTTGAGCCTCTTTGTCCCTCCTTTCTGCTGGAGGCAGGCTATGGTGTTGGTACATGTATTAATGAAGTATTTGAAATGTTGGGGATTGCCTGTGTTGCCCCTGACCAATCCTTGTGGGCCCATGTTGTCTCCTCATCTGTTTGTTAACCTGCTGAGGATCTACTGCGATGAGATATTTTGCTGGGCACCTCCTGCTCCGTCTGGTGGTACATTGTCCACATCAATAGCTTGAGTTTTGTCATGGTCAAATCATCAAATGCCCCCAAAGAGCAACTTTGTTTTTACTTATGGGAGAAAAGGGAAGAGTTAGTGGTGGATCAGGGATAGAGCAGAAGCAGAGGAACGTGTATGGAGGAGCATCAGGATGGCTTCAGTGTCACCCCATCGTCCCCATTGACTGCGGGGTGGCTCCCTCCTCCTTGCTGTGGGCTGCTGAGTCACTGCCCAAAGGCCTTTGGCTTTGGCCACTGTGCAGCTTGGGACTTCAGGGGAACTGAGGCCATCTGAACACCTTCCTAATTGGTGCTTTTTTTAAAGTTTATTCCTGAAAAGAAGTTTGCTACGATCACCAGAGCTCACAAGCACGGTGTGAGTCTGGAATGGTTTTTAGTGGTTTGTTTGGTGGTTGTTTTTTTTTTAAAATATGCTTCACGTTGAACCAGCCACAGCAGCACGGGTGCACTTCCAGTGGTATTTGAAGAGCAGAACTGGTACCAGTGGTGTGTGTGTGTGTCCCCTGTGTGAGATTCCAGGCAGAGTCTGGTGTGTTGGGATGTGCCGTGCTACGGGAGGGAGATAAATCAATGCTGATTTTGGGGGGGGGGTAAGAGCTGAGTGGAGAGGAGGGGGGTACAGAGTTTACCTCATTCTTTAATTGCTGTTGTGCTGAGTCTGGATTGCCTGCAGAAAAAAAATAAAATATATATAATATGCTATGATCATAGGTGCCTGTTAGTAGCTTACAAACGTATTGCTTTTTAATTTGTATTTCCTGCTGTAGCAAGACTTCATGGAGAACCTTAAGTGTGTGATTGCTTTTAACCCTCCCCTGAGGAATTCTGGGTACTGTTTTTCTTTAGATTTTCAGAATGTGTCACTGAGCCGGATGATGCTTCCCCATATTCAAGCAATTTAATGGCATTCTTAAAGAAAAGTTCCTTTTGAAGTGCTCTGTGAGATTCATTTATTCGTTCATGGGTGTCTTCCAAAACTCCATGGGCTGAGAAGATGAGATTTAGGTCCCACCCTTGCCAAAATACACTGTGCAATCTTGACCTTCCCAGTGCTGTCCTGTGCTACAGTCTCCACCATCGCGCAGGAGTCCCCAGGAATGGGGAAATCAAATTTTGCAAAATGGCGAGGTGTTTTGGGGGAGCGGAGAGAGAAACCTCACTCCCATCCTCAACTGACTGACCCCTTTTCACCAGGTTTATTGAGAAGGGAATAGTTTCCAGATCGGGGTGTTGCTGCCCCTCAGCTGCCTGGATCTCCCAAATCCCAGTTCAATGCTTTGGGATTCATTTCCTTTGTCCTCTCTCTCTCCTGCGCCCTCAACTCTTTTTGGTTTGGTTTTTGGACCTGTAGGCCCTGAAATCTTGAAATCCTCAAGAACTAATTTAAGTGGTAATTTGGAGTTGCCAAAGCTGAAATGGGTTTCCCTTTGGCTCTGGAAGCGGGGCGCTGGCAGCCCTTCGGCACTGGTGTGAGCGAGCATCTCCGGGGGCCAGGCTGGGCACCCAGCAGCATTAAAAACAACTCAGCAAAAAAAAAAAAAAAAGAAAAGAACATGTTTGTTTTTAACTTGGAGCAGTTTCCTGGCAGAGACAACTGGGTGAATCCATAAAAGGCTGTGGAACAACCCAGGAGGTGTTCTGGGAATGGGAAGCTCTCGACAGGAGGCTGGAGCAGAGCCAAGCCCCAGACCCACAGGTGTTGGAAAGGGTTTAAAAAGATGGGGACGACTTCTTGGAGAGCTGTAGGAGAGCTATTGTGTGTGGAAGGGAGAAGGAGAAGGAATGGATTTTTAATTTTCTCTGTTGTTAGAATGGGTCTGAGCAGGGAAACTTGGTAATGGAATGAGGAATTTTCAGGGAAAGGGCTCCCGGCACGGCAGCGCTTGGTAAAAAATCCAAATCATTTTTGTTAGGAGCGAGGGAGTAACTGAATCTTCATAAATGGTTTCACAGACTTCTGTTTGTTATATGGCATAGCAAACTTTGGGGTTCCTGTCTGCCCCAATCTCTTGCTTTTATGTTCTTGGTACGTTCTTCATCTGCAGTCAGGTTTTTTTCTCTCTTGTAATTTTCCCCTTGAAGCAAATCTCTTCTGTGTGAGGTGCTCAGCAGGACTGGGATCAACAGTGCTGTTCTCTCTGTAAGGAAGGAACCAGTCAGGATTTTACTCTTGCAGTTTCTCTACCTGGAGCCCACTGTCAAATTTTTGGGATGTCCCTAGATCTTCCCTAGCTACATAAAAACAAACCAACCCCGTCAGCATCTTTGGATGTCTGTGCTCGGTTGTTTGTTTTCACTTAAGTTGTGTGGCCAAAGTTCTGATGACAATCAGAAAGTGAACTCATTTAAGAATAGCTACATTTCTTTGTAGTAAAGTACAAAAATTACTGTAGATACCAGCTTGTTGATACGAAGTAGAAATACAGGCTTCAGATGGCAGTAGATAAAATTAATAGAAGAGAAATGCTGTTAGATGAAAACGGACAAGCAATACAGAGCTCTGGGCATCCCTGCTTCATCAGGGGAGTTGGACTGGATGATCTCTACTGTCCCTTCCAACTCTAAAAAAAAAAACTGCAGTGAAAGCAGAGAAGTGAGTGGTATTCAGCTGGGCTCTGCGTGTACGTTTGCTTGCTTTGTTTTGTTTCAGTTTGGTTTTCAGGCTTTGGCATCTTGTTCCCTGGTTAATCGTGCCCACGTGGTATGGTTTGGTGAGGTACCCAGCCCTGCAGTGACACCAGGGAAAGGAGGAGCTCGCAGCAAAGCTCTAATAAGTGGTTCCATTCTCTGGAAATGCCAGCTGGAGGGGCTGGGTGTTGTAATCTCTTCTGAAATGTAGGTCAGACACCTGCTGCTCCTGCCGAGGCCGGCTCATCTTTCCCCCAGCCCCACTAAGTTTCCAGGTGTCCTGTTCCTTCCCGGAGAGAGGGGAGGTGATGCTGCCGCCATCCCTCACGTGTCGTGTCCTCCTTTTCCTTCGTAGGGGACGGTCTTCACTTTGGAATCCGAAGAGGAAGAGTACCCCGGGCTCATCGCAGAGGACAGTAATGACATCTACATCCTGACCAGCGACAACTCGGGACAGGTGAGCCCCCCGGAGTCCCCCACGGTGACCACCTCGTGGCAGTCAGAGAGCCTGCCCGTCTCCCTGTCGGCGAGTCAGAGCTGGCACACGGAGAGCCTTCCGGTCTCCCTGGGACCCGAGTCCTGGCAGCAAGTGGCCATGGATCCTGAAGAAGTCAAAAGCCTGGACAGCAACGGAGGGGGGGAAGAAAGGAGTGAGAACAACTCTTCCAACTCGGATATTGTTCACGTGGAGAAGGAAGAGATACCGGAGGGGATTGAGGAAGCAGTGGTGTCAGCCGTCGCTGCAGAGGGCGTGCAGGCAGCTTTTCCAGAACCCCCTGCTTCTTTACAGGAAGCCAAACCTCAAGCTGAAATCGCTGCTGCTGAAAAAGCACATCCCTCCACCCTCCTGCGTACGAAACGGGAGGAAAAGGGAAAAGCGGCCGAAGAGCTTCTTGAACCTGAAATCCCCGTATTAAGTAAACCTCTCCCAAAGGTAGCCCCGTCGGAAGAAAAAGCTGCACCAGAACCTGAGAAAATACTGCTTCCAGGGGAACAAAAAGTGGGGAAAGAGGGCCGTTTGGAAGAAATAGAAGAGAAATCCTCTGCTGCAGAGGAGAAGCCTATCCTATTGCCGGAAGGGAAATCTATATTGCTGTACGGTGGGGCTGCTGCAGTAGCTATATTAGCTGTGGCAGTCGGAGTAGCACTGGCACTTAGGAAAAAATAATGGAGCTCTCTTGAGGAGGAAGAGGAGGAGGAGGAGGAGGAGGGGGGAGAGAGAAGAGAGCACGATTCGATTTTTTTTTGTAGTTGTGTTGCCTAAAGGTTGAGCTGCCTGCTGTTTCATTGGACGTTCGAGTAACTTAATGGTGATGGGGTGAGGTCGTTCAATAAGCCTCCAGCTATGGACAATCATGTTTTTAGTAGAATTGGGACAGGGGACTGGTTTTTCGTGATTAAAAGTACAGGGGTATTTTTAAAAAAAAAAAAAAAAAAAATTCCAAAAAAAAAAAAAATTATTCTGCAAATTTAAGAACTTAAGTGCAGGTGCTGAAGAAAGGGGTGCTCGTACTCTAGGAACTGGAACAGAGAATCCCCAGGGGAAGGGGAGAGCCAGCTGCTGCCAACCCCTGGAGTTCTTGGCTTCTCGGAGTGACTGCTGTTGCAGCTGTGCTGTCTTTGTCTCCTCCCGTTGCCCCCCCCCCTTCCCCGGAGCCCTCCCCAAGAATCATTAGCCCAACACGAGTCCTGTAGCGAGAGGCTGGTCTCCTTTTTGTCTCGGCTTCCTCTCAGGTACAGCACTGCTCCTCGCAACCTCCCAGGTTCCTCCGAAGCCCCAGTGGGAGAAGTGCTTATTCTTACCTCTTTGCTCACCCCAATTTTGGCCCCTAACATTGACCGGAGCCCCATCCTGTAAAGATGCTGCCTCTCTGTAGCTGTATTATCTCATCCTGGTGTTCTTTTGGGGGGGGGGGGTGGTGGGACACACGATGGGGAGAGGTGCAAGACACTGCTTTTTGGCTGCCCGGGAGGGTGGGAGGGACAACTGCTATCTGCTGGTTGGCGAATCCATTTGCTGCGCTGCTGCTGGGCTGACTTCACTGCCACCCTTCTGTCACCAGAGGTGCAAAATCCACGCTGGGCAGGGTGTCCTTCTGCTCGGAGCTCAGCAGGGCAGGGCTGGAGCTGAGCAAAGGAAGGGAGGCCGATGCCTCCTCTGCCATTCCAAGGCGAAGGGCCAGGCTGTCCTGCGGCCTGTTTTCCCCGGGTTAAGCACAGGGTGTGTTTGGTCCTCACCCGCTCTCGCCTCGTGACAGAATCCCAGGTGACAGAAAGCGATGGATCCTAAGGACTGGGCAAAACAGCCTCCAACATCATCTCCTCTCTCTCTCTGCTGCCTGCTCCTGGCCTGACCCCCCAAGTGCTGCTCAGCGCCATTTCTTTGGCGACCCTGAAGCTGTAATGACCTGAACGTCCCAGGTTCCCAACGTGTGTGAAGAGAAACCACCTAAATATTGCCATATGTGTTGTTAGAGAACGTTGGATCCAACCACAAATGTTCCTCTGGCGGTGTGTGTTCCTCTCTCTGTCTGTCTGTCTGTCCTCGGCCGTAGGGCAGCTCTCTGGGCAAGGCCTTGGGCTTTCCAGGCAAAACCACTGAGGGTCCATGGTGGCAGCGTGGCTCTTAGACCAGGTGGAGGTAGGTGAAAGGGAATTTGGGATAATGTAAAAAATCAAACTGTGAGCTTGTGGGAAGCTCACTCTTCGTGAAGCACAAAGACAAGGTACTTTATTTCTAAATAAACCTTATCTAGAGTATGTCTCCTAATGAGCCTGAACGAAGAGATATTTTTTTTTTTTAGCACATTCTCTATTTTTAGGATATTCTTGCAAGGTATCCCAGGATGCTGGGAAGTCGGTAAGAACCTGGCAGATTCTGAGGAATTTTTGTTGTTTAAGCTTTTTTTTGTGAGTGGATTTTTCTAGAAAACTTTGGAACTGCTTGTGTGAAGTTGAATATTGAGAGGAGGGATTGTCCCATGTGCACGGCTGCTGCAGGACCCAACCTGGGAGCTCTGGACTTTAGTGTTGATCATTGGTTGCTCTTTTGCCATCCCCAAAAGGCAGCAGATTGGCTTTAATAGGAAAAAAAAGAAACCTTTATCATGTTGCAAAATGGAATTGATTTTTTTTTTTTTTTTGGCCGTTTCCTGGTGCCCTGTTGGTACTGTCATTGCTGTGTTGTGTGGTCACTGTGGGACCTCCTCACACCGTGGACCCTCTGGTGTCTGCCTTCCCACCACTGCAGGTCCCTCTCCTGGCCCCTGCACGTGGAGAGGTCTCTGTGCTCCTTTTGTCATGAATATGCATGAATGTTTACAGTTTGGCTTCACATCACCTGTCACAAGAGTGACATGGTCTGTGAGGGGACCTGGTCCTACGTGCCCAGGAAGTCGGGTGG